>LQNK01000201.1:182345-199569 GCA_001586405.1 Phoebis sennae | reverse complement strand
GGAGGTTATAGTTTTTGTAACATTGAAATTAACGTTTTTTATGTAGCAACTACCTACGTACCTAAAAAGGTTCTTAGTAAAAAAAATACAATCTGATCGAGTGTTGTGTCGATTGTGCTCCTGAATGTGTAAAATCTAACTTAGCGAACGGTTGTCAATTCGATATCCATTCTCACAGTTCAATAATATTTCATCATTAATTCGTAACACTATTATTTTTGTTTCGTTTTGGGTTATATCATAAATATTTTTTTTTTTTTTGTTTTGTCATAAGTCCCACTTTCGTTCTATTATTTCTTTAGGGAACATAGGAAAGATGGAATCGGCAAAGATTGCACCTACATAGATATTTTGTTTAGGTAGATATATCTCAGATTTTTATTTTGTTTTTAGTTGATTTATTGTATGAGTATTCCTTATGTAATCTGAACATATATTCCTAGAAATTGTCTGACCTAGAGACTATTAAGTTACTGTTAAGTTTTTAGAAAACATTGATATAAAATATTGGTTCCGATTAAATTTTAAAGTTATTTATAAAGACGAGCGTGTAATTAAAATACTTATAATTAAAGTCATAATATCATTTTTTATAACAACTATGTTAATTTTGTAGTCTACGCGTGCGAAGCCGCGGGCAAAAGCTAGTATACTAATAAAACCCAAATCCAATTTAGCGATTATAAAAATAAAGGATTAATTAGAACCTCCAATCCTTCGTACATCCCAAGCACTATTTAACCACCCACCCGCGAGCGACGTTTTTGAATCTGCTTCCTTTGTGACGGTTTTAATATGGAAATTAACGTTCGCTGCCGTGTGACGGAACACCTCCACAATCATATTATTTAGCCGTAAAAATGCCGAACCGTTAATCTATTTAACGAGGACATAAAACTCAAAATTGAATGTCTAAACTGTAAATTATCTGTGGTAGAATACGGATTAGACGAAGGTAATTAATTTTATATACTTGTCTATGGCCATATGATTTAAAAAATAGAACAAGGTTGCTGTTTTGGTTTTGGTTAATTTAATTTATCTGGAAAAAAAGTTAGTTACCTCCATCAGATAGCAGAAACACCTATATAGAGGCCAGTTAATAGAATAATTCAAGAAAACATAAAAGCCTTATAAGTATTTGAAAGTAAAGTTGTAGTAGCATTGTATTATTTTAAAGCCTACACAACAAAAATGTTCATACATTTTTATTGGCACTATAAAATTATAATACTTATTATGAATTTACACACGTATACATTCAATAAATACCACTCTCAAATACACGTAAACACGAATTACGTACCGTACATTTTTACACGAGGGTGGCAGCGTCATATTTGCCTCTTCCCAAGATTTCATCTCTTCACGCTTCCATCAGTTTGAATAGAGATAGCGCTCTGAAATTTATTGTACACTCCCCTACCCCCCCCCTACCCCTCCCCGCTCCCTCTCCATTGTCACACAAATCCGATGTATCGTTTTCACTTGAAAATCGTTCAATGATATGGTAATGTGACATTTAATTCGTATCATCGCGGTTTATTAACGGGACGGGGGTCCTTTGTCTGATCGCTTCGTTAACTTTATATTGTTGTTACTTATATTGAAATCTGTAGCCGTAATAATGTTTATAAACGTATTGGTTTAATTTTTGAGCTTCTTTTAGCAAAGTCGTAAATCGTGAAATGAGCGCGAAAAGTTTACATTGTTCGATTTTTAAAATCAAATAGTGTAAAACACTAATACATATTAGTGTTTTCAGTTTAAAAATCATGCAATTTCGATTCGTACAAGGTTTTCACCAACTTAAAGTAAAATTACTGTAAGCCATAATCAATAATCAAAAAGATAATAAAAATAAATTAATATTCCTGGACATTTAACCAAACTAAGCAAAGCTTGTAGTATGGAAACTAGATAACTGATAGACTTACTTAAACATCCTTTTTTTTGTAAATACATACATATTATAGATACATTAACACCCAGACAGTAGAAAATTACAATGTTCATTCATCACAACATAATTTTCTACCTGTGAGGATCGAACCCACACCCTCCGGCGCAAAAGACTATTGCTGTATTCACTGCACCAATCGGGTCGTCAATAGACTCGATAAATAAGCTACAAATAAAATTCACACCTAGTTCTCTCGTCCCTTTTTGCTTTTTGCGATGTTTAGTATTTTGATGTTCGTATTATTTTAGTTACATGTATTTTATATAATAAAATGAGTGAAAGCATTATTGTACTAATTTTTAAAAATAGTTATGACAATCAATAATTTTAAAATACATTCGTTATCTCGCTTCTCAAATTTAATTCCAATTTCCACGTATCTGTTCTCATGAAATAAACATTGCGAACTGAGACAAATTCAAATCCGGATATTAATAAGAAGAGTGGAACCAACGAGCTCACGAAATACGGATGTATCTGAATATTGCCAATAAAACCGCGTTGAGCTGAAAAATCGATGTCGACAGACGAATGAGTACATCACTATACGTAGCTATGTCAAACAAACAGCGTAACAAGATGAAGGGATTTGTATTGAAATTTATATCAGTAATACGAAAATGAACTGTAGATTTTCTCGTAAAATGAGATAACTATACATGTAGAGTTAACAAGCGCGGATCTACTTTACCTAGATAGTAGTAGTATAGCCATACTGCCCGCAACCTTTTGGAGTTTAGGCGTACTAGTAATGATTGTATTATCTGTGGCGTAGGTCAATCTTCGCGATCTTTGTAAATGTTTTTTAGAAGAGCGCAATGAGGGAGGAGGTTTTTAGGCATGACTTTTTACAACCGAACTTACGTCTATCCATTTTCAATATTATTTTTCCGTGGGCCCGGCCCCGCGTCTGAGAGTAAACTAAGTTTAAGTATACAAAATGAAAGGTAATACGGAATAGTGCAGTATATCATGTAACACCAAGATTAATAAACTGATTCACCCGATGATGATATTCTCGGATATATTATTGAAATTTATATACAAATATTGTTCACCACAAAGTGTTAAACGTTTTTGTTAAATCTATCTGCAGTTTTCAAATAAACTATAACCTGAAAAATAAAAAGTATGGGAATAATGAAAATAATATTCAATAAAACGTATGTCCTTGTTACAGAATGAGCTCCGTACAAGAAGAGAAGCTGACAGATGGCACGCAAAAGACCCACGTCCGGGAGCTGCGAAACACTGAGCTGGTATCCCGGCTGCTGGCGGCAACCCCGCCTTACCTCTACAGCGCTTTACCGCTCCAACCGCATGCTTTCTTCTTCAGTGAAATGCTGCGCTCCTTCGTCAACGCTCGCCAAGGCTGCAGACCCCCACACTACCATCGTCGCTTCAAGCGTCGCTCTCATAAATATTTTGCTGAAAACGAAAATGATTGGAGACGAGACTGGCCCAAACAGGACGAAGAGAAGAAAGAAGAAATCAGACCTGAAGTGCCCTTGGAACTCACTGTAGACAAACAGCCAAGGGTGTGCGATCCATCTCCGAGAAGGCTTTCACCGAAAGCTGAGCCACCGAAGTCCAGTGGCAGCCCAGGACCACCTGGCCGACAGTCCACATTCGTAGACGTTGGAACAGAAGAATTGCCGAAACCCTCACCCTGCGTGGGTCGGAACATTGAATCTACTGTATCCCCTCCTAACTTGATCCTTCCACCTCCACCTCCGATGTGGTATCCCCCACTTTACAACCCACAATTTGGCGTAGATCCTTTAAACTTTTTCATAGATTTGCGTGTTTCGGGACATATTTATGACAGAAAAAGGGCTGCCGAAGGTATGGAACAGAACAATCCCCCTGAATTGCGTCCGGAAGAATCTATAGAAAAGCGCTTGGGTAAAGATTTTGGTCAACGACCGCGGCATCTATCCGCATTCTCCGTTCCCGTACGTAACGCTAATTCTGGTTTAGACACAGAGAAGTATTTTGATAGAAATGAACATGCCAGCAAGTCGACTGGTACATCGTACGTTATGAAGAATCTCAAACGTTTATATGATGATTTATACGCTCATGAGCAAAGGGTAGATGCCAAAGTTACCAAGCTTGACCAGCCGAAGGCAGAATCATCAGATGTGGAAGACGATAATATTATTGATTAATGTACTTTCTTTGTTAAAATACTATACAGTACCTAAGTTTCATTCTAGTCATTATAATTAATTATAACCTTCAATAACGTCTAGTCATATAACATATTATTTAAACAAACTCAATATATCATAAATATACACAATTGTGTGATTTTTCATATTGCCGTTGATATTTGTCTTAAAATCGTTCTTTAAATTAATAATGTAGATTAAGATGTTGTCTGATGATTATTTAATTCGATAAAATAATTAAAAAAATAAATTTTACGTACTTTATAAGTAATTATCTAAGATGTAACTTTAATTGTGTATCTGTAATTATTACAATTAAATCATTATATTCCTGTTATTCATTTTTCATTTTATTTAATAAATAACCTTTTTTCAAAGTTTACTGCACTGCCCACGATTGATTGTTTGGTTCTTTGCTTAGCCAAAATGTCCTGGGTTCGATTCTCAGTAGACATTTGAAAAGTTGTCGTGGGTGAATATGGCACAGAAGCATACATGGCGTTGATGAAAATTCTATATAGTTAATTTTATGACCTTTAAAAACAGTTTTCAAGAATAATTTATAATTCAAGTATTTTTGACTAGGTTAGAATAACATCACTGTGATAATAGTGCATATATGATAGACCTTGGGCTAAAATCCTACTACTATTATAAAGTCGAAAGTTTGTAAAATTGTAAGTATGGATGTATGGATGTTTGTTACTCTTTCACGTAAAAACTACTGAATGGATTTGAATGAAACTTTATATTTGTATTTTGATATAGCTTATACATCAGAATAACATATAGGCTACTTTTAATCCCTGAGTTTCCACGGGATCAGAAGCTACGCGGGTGAAACCGCGGGGCGCTGCTAGTATTTAATAATAGCATAGAATGTTTTTGTAATCCTATAAAATGTTTGTTATCAAATTCAATTTTAAATTGAAAAAAAATGAGTAGCTAATTTACAGCTTTATTAATTGAAGAATTGAAGAATAAATTTATTGAGTAAAGCGACATCTGTTAAGTTTATGGATTATCTTTTTTAAATTTAGATGATGCGTAGCTCAAAATATGGCAATGGTTGTTTATTTAGTGAAAATAAAAATATTGTTTATTTGTTATCCTTAATAATAACAAAATTTATTTATTCACAATATTTTAATTTAAAAAAAATTGTTATTTTACGTTAAAGAAAGGATTTTTTTCTGGTTACTAAAAGTAAAAAATAAAAATATATAAATTTAGTACTGGCAACCTATATTTAGTCATCAGTCAAGTTACCACGCGATTGTGAATTTTGGTATTTCAATTAATTTTTTCCGTACATACAGTTTGATTTGTTATAAGTTTAAATTTAATCAAAATGTACGGACAACAACCAATTATAGTTTTGAGTGAGTAAAATATGTGAGATCGTAAATTGTTAATATAATGCCTGATTCATTCCTTCAACTTAAAAATATAATATGTTATTTCAGGCCAAAATACAAAACGTGACTCCGGCCGGAAGGTTCAGCTCGAGAATATAAACGCTGGAAAGGTTAATATATGAATAAGATTGTGTAAAACTTAAAATTTTCGACATTGTTAATGATTTTCAGTCATAACTTTTGTGATATATTGTTTATTTTAGACAATAGCGGATGTAATACGAACATGCCTTGGCCCACAAGCTATGTTGAAAATGTTGATGGATCCCATGGGCGGGATTGTCATGACCAACGACGGCAATGCTATCCTCAGAGAAATCACAGTCCAGCACCCAGCAGCCAAATCTATGATAGAAATTGCCAGAACCCAGGATGAAGAGGTTATAATTATATTATTTTATGAATTTATTATTTATATATTTCTTTTACTGAACATAGAAGTATGAGTTTTATTCTTTTCAGTTAGATAAAGAAGTATAATTTTCTGTTTATTATGTTATCTGCTAATTTTGGTACATAGGGGACTAAAAACAAGCAGGTGTTCTGACTTCAATTCTTTGTCTTGCTAAAAAAGTCATTGTACTAAAAATCTCTCTCTTTAATAAAGGTTGTGTCTTTAATCTTTATTAAGACAAACAAACAAAACACAAACATTTGCTTTTTTTTCTATGTATGTTATTTTATTTGTTACAATTTTTTATTGCAAATATTTTTTAATTTGTAGGTTGGTGACGGCACAACATCAGTCATAGTTTTGGCCGGTGAGATGTTAGCAGTGGCCGAGCCTTTCTTGGCCCAGAACATCCATCCCACAGTGATCATCCGTGAATACAGACAGGCTTTGGAGGATGCCGTCAAACTGTTGCAAGACAAGATCTCCATTCCAGTTGACTTGAATGACAGGGAGAAGGTTAGAGAAGTGGTAAGTATCAGTTTATATTATGAATATGTACTTTGGTATTAAGGTGTTTTTAAGTTTTTTTAGCAAGCAAGGTTCATTTAATATTAAGTGTTCTGGATTTAACTGATCCCACCAAAAACATTCTGTACAAAAATAGCCAAGTATCGATAGACCTGCTAGTTTATTTCTAATAATCTAATAATAATGAAATCTCTAGAGCCAAGTCTAGGGTCCTTACTTTTGTCTTTATTATTATAATGTTTAATGTTTGTTCTGTGTGACTTAGCTTAGATAATATTCCCTTTTATAGATAAACCCAAAACATTTATAGATCTATGTCATTTTGGAATACACAGGAAAATATTTAGTGATTTATATTTACAGATTTCATGAGTTTCTTGGAGTTGTTGGTGTAATCATGATTATGTATACTGTGTAACAAAAAGTGGCTTAATGTTTGTACTTTCAACTACAAACTCATGTAATAACTTACTGTTTCTAGGATGTCAAATATAAAATCTAGCTAATACAAGCTATTGTTTTTAGATCCGTTCCTGCGTAGGCACCAAATATGTCGGCCGCTGGGCTGACTTGGCTGTTGACATTGCTCTGGATGCAGTCAACACTGTCACCATCAATGAGAATGGCAGAGTGGAAGTTGATATTAAGAAGTGAGTTATTTTTTCTTTTACAGGAAGTGGTAACAAAATGTTTTGCTCTTGCTCCATTTCTATGCTGTAATTTTTCTAAAACCTCAGCTTTTGCTGTAAAAATTTTCTCTAATAAATAAGATTTAAGAATTGTAGGAAATTATATGCATAATAATGAATACTTGAGATATTCTAGAATAACTCATATTAGCACCATTTTATCATATCATATGTATTTGCTAAAATAATGGTAATTTTAGCAAATACATTAACTAGAATTACCTTTATTAGGTACAAAATAATAAGGTTTCTCAAAAGTAAAGAATAAATCTGCAGTATTCTATATGTATAGTAGTTTTTAGTTAAATTCTTTTTAACAAACAGTAATACATTACTTACCATAATCATAAACTGTCATCTTTTGCCAATGTATAGCGAAATAATGCATTGAATCTTGCAGCTATGCAAAGGTGGAAAAGATCCCCGGTGGCACAGTGGAAGAGTCCCGTGTGCTCAACGGCATCATGATCAACAAGGATATCACCCACCCCAAGATGAAGAGGTTCATTGAGAACCCTCGCATCATCCTGCTGGACTGCCCTCTGGAGTACAAGAAGGGAGAGAGCCAGACCAACTTTGAGATTGTTGGAGAACAGGTAATTTTCAAATGTTTATAGTCATGGCTATGCTCGTGGTAAATTCAATATAGAATAATAAAAGGTATTCTATCAGCTTATCTAGCCAATAATGTTGAACGCAACACACAAAATTTTTAATTAATTTTGTTATTTGGGATTTTTACACATCTGTGTTAGCAAAGTTCTTAATTTTAAACAATATTACACTTTATAAATATACTAAATTGTCTAATGGTTGCTAAAACCTCTTTTTTTCATAGAAGTATTAGATGGAGAGTTATTGTTCTAAAAATGCTAAAAATCGGGATAGTCTACGGAATCGCCAGTGTGTTGTTTGTGCATTATCACAGTTGCATACAGAATCCATAAATTAATATTTGTGTTATAGGACTTCACAAAGCTGCTGCAACTGGAAGAGGAGCACGTACAGAGACAGTGCGCGGACATCATCGCACTGAAGCCTGATGTTGTGTTCACCGAGAAAGGAGTGTCCGACTTGGCCCAGCATTACCTGGTGAAGGCCGGCATCACCGCCATCAGAAGGTACATAGTATATTGACACCTTCACAGCATCAGCATTTATACATTGCAAGAGGAGTATATACAGACATCGTTGCTCTCAAGCGTGATGTTTTAATCTAGAAGGGACTTGTCTTGACTTGGAGTAACATGAGAGACCTCCCCAGGATAGTCGATAACATAAAGCGTCGCATTAGTTTCCTGGAGGAGTTGGGTTGTTGAGTTGCCCTGAATAGCCCGAACAAGAAACAATAAATGACAATGTGTCTGTCTGACTTTGCCCGGCATTACATGGTGAATGGGCGGCATCACCACAATCAGAAGTAAGCAAGCTAGTTGAAGCAGGTCTTCATTAAACTGTTGCAAAAGTAAGAGCAGCACTTATGGAGACTCTGCGGAAGTTAACACACTTAAGTTTCTACAAGTTTGTTTCTTATCAGTGAAATGAACTTACATATAAGGATTACTATTTTTTAGCATACATAGTTTATCGATTATAAAGGAAAAATTAAATTCCAACATTTAATGGCCACAGTTACACATGTTTTCATGCTCACGTTAATCAAAATAGACGGAGAAGTTTTCTGTTCTATTAAAATCATTTTAAAATATATCATTTCAGACTCCGCAAGACAGACAACAACCGCCTCGCGCGTGCTTGTGGCGCCACCATCGTCAACCGCACCGAGGAACTGAAGGAGAGCGACGTGGGCACGCAGGCCGGACGCTTCGAGGTCAAGAAGATCGGCGACGACTACTTCACCTTCATCACCGAGTGCAAGAACCCTAAGGTAGGCTTAGCTTACAATACAAACATTCCAGACTCTTACACCCGTATTCTAAGAAGTTACCCTAAGTTTTCTTTCACTCAACCCCGACTTAGGTTAAGCCAAATATGACGTATGACAAATTTCAATCGAAATTTCATGATTGAAGTAATATGAAAATATAATATTTTAATGAATAGATCAAAGTAACAGATGGGGGTGTTAAATTGTCTTCTCCGAAATTTCCTTAACGTGAGTGGAGGAGTTGCTTTGCGACTCAGAAAGTAAATGTTTGTTGACAGAAGTTGAGTGAAGTCGGAGAACACTCGAGGTACGTATTGGAATATGGGTGTTAATATTTTCTTGAGCTTGTTTTAATGTGAGCACTTTCCATATTGGGATAAAGTACTTTGAAGACAAGACGCTCAATCGCCCATGACTAAGCTCGCCGTAAAGTGTTCTAAACATTGGGTTAATAATAATGACAACCACATTTAAAATTTCTTAATAAGTTTTTTATTCAATATTCTAGACTTTGTCAACATATTTTGTGAACTGCTGTAACAAATTGAAGGAAAGTGATGTGGGCATTGGGCGCTTTGTGGTCTTAATTTTTCTTATAGGATATTCCCGACATATTATGTGGGTATAACTAAGTTTGTAAATTGATTGACAGAAAATAAAATAACAAGTTGTTTGTTACCTAAATTTAAATTGAATTATAGTCTTCTATGTGTCATGTAAATCAAATTTTAACTTAGTCTACACTTGCAAACAATTTTTATAGAATTATGGATACATCAGACTAATTAATACATTGTTGTTGTAATATTTTCAGGCGTGCACAATTCTTCTGCGTGGCGCGTCTAAGGATGTTTTGAACGAGATTGAAAGAAATCTGCAAGATGCCCTTCATGTTGCTAAGAATTTGGTGAGTGAATTGTTTATTTTTTAACTGAAAAATATTCATTTCTTAGAATTTTTGAATTTGAATATACATAATTATAAGTGACACACAAATACAAACATACAGCGTCAATGTAAACATTTTGGTACCTGAATGTGGACTTGTGGATATAATGGACAAACTATGTTACAACCATAGAATTAGATAATAATAAAAACGTAGTAGTTAAGTGTGTATGAGTAAAATACAGCAAATATGATGTTTGGTAGGCACCTGTGGATCACGCGTCAGTATAACGCATCGATGTTGTTTTTATCAATGAAATACGAGACGGCGACAGTAATTTACTCACTTTTTAAGATAATTCGCTATACTAATAACTTATAAAGTATGCGTTGTTATAAATTTATTACCTTTGATATGGAGGTATCATTGTTTAAATTTACATGTTTATGAATAATGGGACACTGTTTAAAAACTATCTCTAAGTATTTTAATATTATCACCTTTTATATGTGCCATTGTTTAGATTAAGATGTTTATAAAAAATTTGGACAAACTTTGAAATAATACCTCGCATACACTGCATATGTAAAGACTATTCGCTAGGTGCGAAGTGGGTGGAGGGGAACCGTGAATTGACCGCAGCGCTCACCGTGTCTCAAGAAGCAACCTACAGCGGACCATTTGTCACTTTTTACTTTATTTCTTTAATCAAATAATATAGACAATATTATTATTGATATAGATTTAAGTAGAAAACTATTAAATTACGATATACCATTGGAAATAATTGTTTGTTTATTGTTTTTCGTAATGACAGTAAGCTATTTGACATTTAAGTCCGCTGTAATGGCAACCGCTAGTAGGCATTGTCATCGTGCACCTTGCCAATAGCTGATGTCTAGAAGCGCTGCTTTTTTTAAATAAAATTTGTGTTGTGTGCAGGTGCTGAACCCGCGGCTGGTGGCGGGCGGCGGCGCGGTGGAGATGGCGGTGTCGCAGGCGCTGGCCGCCAACGCCTCGCACAACACGCCCTACCGCGCCGTGGCGCAGGCGCTCGGTACTTGTTTGTTTATTTGTGTGTTAAACACCTGTAAACTTACACCCATATTCTAATACGTTCCTCGACCATTCCTCGACTTCACTCAACCTCTGTCAATGAAAATTTATATTCTGAGTCGGAACTCTGCTAACTCACCTCCACTCACGATATGAAAATTTCGGAGAAGAAAATTTAACACCCCCATTCGTACGATCTATTTATTAACATATTATATTTTTATGTTATGAATTTTCGATTGAAATTCGTCATACGTTTGACGTAATCTGAGTGGAAGTAAAATCAAGGTAACTTCTTAGAATACGGGTGTTAATCTATAGTCAAACAAAAGGGCAGAAGCACTATTTTTATTTTATATTGATGGTGATCAAGTTTCGATTGGTTCGAAGGTGGGTTCAATTTCCACGATTATAAAGAAAAATTATTATGTGGTGTGGCTAATTTTCTACTGTCTGAGTGTTAATTTATCAATAGTATGTATGTATCTACAAAAAAATATATATGTTTGAGTATGTCTATCGCGCTACCTACCTCTTTTTCATTGTACAACCTTTGCTCAGTTTGGGACTAGATGGCGTTACGTTCAAGTCCCTGAATATTTATTATTATACATAAGAAACCTTTGTATAATGTAAATAGTGTATGCTTTATTTAATAATCAATATTTTTTACTTTATTTTATAATACATATTTTTGTTACACAGAGATCATCCCACGCACACTGGCGCAGAACTGCGGCGCGAACACGATCCGCACGCTGACCGCGTTGCGAGCTCGTCATGCAGCTGGTAGTACCGCGGGCATCGACGGCGAGACCGGCGAGATCGTGGACATGTGCGCGCGCGCCGTGTGGGAGCCGCTCGCTGTCAAACTGCAGGCGAGTACACCTCCTCCCTCGTATGATAATGATGTGATTCTGCCCGCGGCTTTGTCCCAGGGTCTATAGGTCAAAAGGGGTGGGGGGAGAAATGTTTTAAACCGGATGTTAAGCTGATAGAAGACAAATACATCTGTGAAAACCGGATCCGAATTTTTCATGTGATACGTGCACAAACATATAGACAGACAGACAACAAAATTTAATCACATTTCACATCATTTGGGTTCTATATGTGATCCGCATCGTTACGAAACGTATTATCTATACAAATAAAACTTCCGATGCGTACGAAATGCGATTTCTTACTGTAAATTACTTTCTGACAATATTGATACTAATTTTATAAAGAGGAAAGATTTGTTTGTTTTTTCGTACTGAGGCTAGGCTCTGAAACAACAGGATCGATTTGGATGAAACTATGTACAAAGATCCTTCGAAACCCCAGGAATGACACATAGTTGTTATCCCAAAACTCCTACGGGAATGGGATATTTACGTGGATGAACCGCGAAGCTCAGCTAGTTTTAATATTTTTTAATTGACAGGTGTACAAAACAGCCGTGGAAACTGCGATCCTCCTGCTCCGGATTGACGACATCGTGTCTGGCTCCAAGAAGAAGGACGGCAAGGAGCCCGCCGCGCCCGCCGCCATGGCCGGACAAGAATAAACACTCTCATATTAAATTAACCTGTGTAACGAAACTAGCACTAATATAGCTTTACATTATCGGTTCTTCTTTTATTTTTCATGTTAAATACAAATATTTTTTTAATGTCCAAATACTCAATTGATGCGATTTTGTGTGATGCTTGAATATTATATCCGGTTGTCTGTAAGAAATCGCTTGTGTAAGTAATAAGACAATTAAGTGCAATAAATTTTCATTAATTAATTTACTATGTAGTTCCTTACTCTCTTTAAGAGTAATAAAGCATATCTCATTTTCTACTGAAACTAAATTTACCCAAATGCCTTCAAAGCACTCGATGGATGCGATTTCGTGAAATGCATGCATGATATGTAAGAACCATTTAAAGTTTAGTATTTGGACATGAATAATATTGAAGTTATAATTTGATTTTTTGTTTTGGTAATTCACAGAGACAATGAAAACAATTTTAATTTACCGTGAAATATAAAGTGTACCGTTATAATTATAAAGTGTACCGAGTGTAAAGATCGTGAAAATAAACTGAATTTCTGTATCGCAGGTTAATGTTACATTTATACAAGTTTATTAAATAAAACGCTATAGTTTTGTACGCTAGATAACATTAATTAATTCAATAAGTGCTTTGCTTGTTTCGGTTGCAATAAGATTTTGAATACTTAAGATTTATTCATTGCACAACACCAAAAATATATGTACTTCTTTTTTGGGCAAAGGTTGAAATGCATTTCTATCAAATATTTTATACCAAAAAAATTGGAGGATTAAAAAAGAAAATTTTAAAAAGTTACACAAAAATGTTTTAAGAGATTGTTAATGTCACACAAACTATTATTACTGAGCGATGCCTTATCGTAGGTTATAACTATAATTAATATTTAATAACAATTTTTCGTTATTTATAATTTGTGGTCAGTTTGTGACGAGTCGCGTTTATGTTGCAACGTTCTGATGGAACTATAATAGTATTAAACTTTTAAACATTGTTGGCTTGTTTTATTTTTCCTTTACTATAATTATTGATGATTTTGGTAGTATACGAACCAAGTTATTTAAAATCATCATAAAACTGAAGTAATAAATTAATATAATAAATATTCTCGGACATGTAATACAACGCAACCTAGTCCTAAACTAAGCAAAGCTTGTACTATGGAAACTAGATAACTGATAGACATACTAAAACATACTTTTTTTGTATACTATATATAAATTAAACAGTCAGACAGTAGAAAATTACTATGTTCATCACATAATAATTTTCTACTCGTGGGGATCGAACCTACACCTCTCGGCGCAATAGACCGTTGCTATATCACTGCGCGATTCGGGTCGTCAATGAACTTTAACTATTATTATAAAATTTTCATTGCAGTTTGTACAATAGACATCATATTTTCTAATTTTTAAAGAATTCTTATGTTGAATATAAATATTATTTGGTATTTGGGCAGCTGTGAGTGATATTTATTGGGTTGATTACAGAATTATAGAATTTTAAATAGCAAAAATAAATTTGTCATTAGGTTCATATTAACGCTAGACAATTTGAAGTAAGACTTAGGGTATATTTTTAATTATTAGGCAAATAAGATAATTATATGACTCATAATTTTAGCAGGCGTATGAATAACAAGCATATAATATTAGTTAATATTCAAAATATTACATAAAAGGACTTTCGGGAAGCGGTATGACCACGCGGCGTGAACCGATCGCGAGATAAGTGACACGGGAGCGCGTTTCTATTGTTTGCGACTGAATTTTAAAACGTGGTCACCGTTAGAAAGGCTGTGTCCATTGTACATGTGTGACAATTTTTATTTTAATTATTATATCTGCATGTAAACCGATATTTCATACTTATTGGTAAATAATGTTGAATTCTTTTTATTCATGATTAGCTGATTCGCGCGGCTTCTCTTCCGTAGCATAATCATATATAGCCTATGTTACTCGTGGATAATGTAGCTTTCGAATGGTAAAAGAATTTTTAAAATCGGTCCAGTAGTTTTTGAGCCTATTCATTACAATTTACAACTAAACAAACAAACAAATTTTTACTCTTTATATTAGTTTAGATTTATGGGATTTATGGGATTATATTAGTATAGATTTATGCTAAATAGCTAGCCTAAAAAATTGATACCATTTTTCAAATTTTTTTAACACTGAATAAATATGGTGACACACCGTAAATCACATACTTTATTCGCAGTAGTTCACAGTGCTGGAATTGAATGTTCTCATGTCGCATTGCTTCTGCAATGGAATATTATAAGTAGGTTATCACGAATTTTTTGCTGAAATTTTCCAGCAGATCTCCAGTTATAAGTGTTGTAACAAACCCATCTTTGTTTTATTTATATAGATGTTAAAAATGCGTTATTGATAATCATATTTATTAACATCGAGACGTGTTCGCCCTAAACCCAAAAACGTATAATGGAGTTATACCCACATTGTTTGCGAACAAAACGCTCATGGTGCGTGACCATTGATTGGCGAGGCGAGCTGGCAACCGCCACCACCGCATTGCAGCAGGAGCCTCCGAGCTGGCGTCTGTGGGCTATGTGCAGGTAAGATTACTTCCTTGTTATAAAATACTTTTTAAAGGATTTTAAACACGGGTTTTCTATTTTTAGTTTAAATTATTTTAAAAAAGTATTTTATTTAATGCTAATATAACTTCACTTATATAATTTTCACGAAATTTAAATTATATTAAATGTTAGTTGCCTGGAAGAGATGGATGAATAGCTATAAGGCCGCTAAATGTGCGTGTGTTTATTTGTATATTTTATTTTTGTGTACATTAGAGTGTTTCATTCAATGTTGATTCAAATTTTCATGATAATATCTTCACATGAGGTTAAACTAATTTTAATAATTTGATTTATTTTATGGGATCTAACTTCTAATTTTCGTCCATATAAAGTTTGGTTGTGAAAAAGTCTTTTACTATTTGTTTAAAAAGACGTGCAAATACGTGAATTTAATTAAGAATTTTATGGTAATTAGAACCAAGAGTTGTTTAAACTTAATCCTAAATTATAATTAATTATATTTAACTAAGTATTATGTTTTAACCAAAAAAAGTTATCGAATATCGATTAATTATAATAAGTGATTTCCAAGATAGTTAAAAAAAAATAACGATAGAAACTTAACGTTCTTGTGGTTCTGCATAATGGAGGCCGTACACGTTAGGTTTTGCTTGATGGTGCCCTACATGCTTTAAGCATAACAGTTAATAACCGAGGTATAACGATGGTTTTAACCTTACAGGCATAACCAACCGTAACAACAACTAGTGTGTATGTCATAAAACTGTGCAAGCGTCGATACGTCATATCTCGGTTATGTTTATGTATGTGGGTCTGAAACTACCCAGCAAAACCTAACGTGTATGGTCTCTCTATGTTATTTAATCAATTTTAGCGGGAATGTCTTTCTAGCTTTCGTCATATTATAGAGGCCGATGTTGTTATATTCGAAATGTATCTATTGCACTGCACAAATCCATTGATCCATGATCCATTTTTCTTTGTTAAACTACATATGTAGGTATATATAACTGAAGCACCTCATGCTTATATGTTGGAACTTCGTAAGTACAATGTTAGATTTTTACAAAACACAATTCTTATTTATTTCCTGAAGGAATATTATCATGTTTTATCTTTCAACATGTCTTTCTTTGATAAGCATTTATATGTACCTATGCAACAACGCCAATAAACCTTTTTCCATAAATATATAAGTGTGCACCTCATTTACAGTGATTCCTTTCAATAGGTCTACGAACTAGGTCAATCGCCTACGTCTAGTCATCCACAATAGATTTAACGATAACTGTGAATAGGTTTCATGAATGAACGGATAGTAGTTCAGGTGATATGGGGCGGAACTATTGGGTACTCACTTCTATGGGACATTGTCGTGGGAATATTTCGGCATTTCAGTTTGGCAGTTTGTATACATACTTCATGCATATGTTACAACATTAATAATAATATATTTATTTAGTCTCACAATCGAAGCGTTAAAACGAGACAATAAATTGAGATAGCAGTATCAGGTTTAAAGTCTAATTCGTATCGCAACGGGCATCTTAACTAGGACACAAATTGAAGATGTCAGTTTCTTTCCCAAGGTAGAGAAAAATGCTTATCTGGGATTGCTTTTTATTTTATTTTATTATTATAAACCTAATGATAAACATTTTATACGTATTTGCAATACAAACATTTTGTTTAATGAATCACGCCTTGACAACGAAAAATAAAATTTTTATTTTTTTGCAGATTTAATTAATAATATTCTGAGAGCTATAGGACCATTTTGTTGGTCTTTTTTGTTGTTTGAGGCAATCTGAAAACTTGTCTGATACGTTTCTTTAATAGTATATAGTCAGGTCTGCAGTTCCATATCGGGGAATATTAAGAGGCATCAGACAAATTTTCAGCTTGCTTCAAACACCTTACCTAAAAATGGTCCTAGTTCTTGGACGATGACAGCTATTCACGAGTGAAATGAATTTTATATCAGTCATTAAATTCTATGTACTAATGCCGTGCCATTGTAATAACAAACGATGTACCAAAAGGTCACAGTATGGTCGATTTGTGCAAATAAAATAATTTAGACACTTCATGGTCGACGGGTCGTGT
>LQNK01000201.1:146733-181903 GCA_001586405.1 Phoebis sennae | reverse complement strand
ATTTGTTATTTTTGTGATTGCAATACAATGCAACAACAGATAACAAAGGAACTATCGCTTCGTTTGTTTTCATTTCCAAAAATGCAAATGTGAGCAACAAAAGATTTATTGGTATGGTTATAAAACTTATAAGTTTATGTTATTAAATTATGTTTCTATTCATTTCAGGTTAATGAGGACGCCGCAAGAGGCCGTCGAGATGTAATTGAGGAGGAAAAATATTACAACATACGCGCCGAAAGCAGGAGAGACATAAATCAGCAACCCTGGCTACCTGGTCCTTCACCCCCAGAGGATCCTACCACCAAGGTATCCATCACCAACAATTCCCCAGAACCACTGTTCTACCAAACAACGGAAACCATCACAGACAAACCAACAGGCCGAGGCGCAAGAGCTTCCAACGAAAACTGGGTAAAACTCCCCTTTCCCAACCAAAACGACGTACAAAGAGACATTCTGACCCCACCCAAACCATCCGGTGACGTCATCAGCTCTCGAATGCCCCGAGTCAACTTCGTAACACAAAACAAAGCGATAGAAGCTTCCGAATCGAGAAATGATAAAGAGGCCATTCAAAGAGCAACACGTACCGATAATTTAAGGACTGAGTTCGTTCGTCCGGATGAAGACAGCGCGCAGTACAAGCCGGTGTACCCCAGGCAGGCCGTTTATTACCCGGAAGACAACCGGCGCCCATATTACAATGATCGATATTACGCTTCTGACGATTTATACAGGCGGGACCCGTACTATGATTTATACGATAGAAAGCCGTATTATTCAGGCTACGGCCCCAGAGTCGATAGATACGACGACACGTATGACAATTACATACCGCGGAAACCGAAAAGGATAATTTACTACGCGCATTTACCTGACGTGGTCCGCACGCCGCCTAGCGTCGACCTAAGGTACCGGTACTCCGCCGATCCTTACCGGCGATTCGACGACGATTACAACGCGAGAACCGGTCGGTACGACTACAGATTTAGAAATAGATACCCTTACGCACCGTTGAGAAAGGATGATCGCAGATTTGGATACAGGGATTTGGCCGGCGCGGGAACGGCGACCAAAGATAAAAAAGTTGATGAAAAAGTTACTCCTACTCCTATCTTACCTCAAAAGGAAGATAAATATAAAGTAACTGTTAATAAAAATGTCAATAGAAATAATATAAACAGTCATCAGTATCATGACGCGGGGGATTCGTACAGCGATCAATTAACTCATAAATCATTTAAGGATCCTGTGAGATCCGATAACAGTTATCTAAGATTCGATGACCCTTTATTCCATGGAGCACGAGAAGATTCGTATCAAAGGAAGTATTAACTAATTCAACATAACATTCAATAAATTGGATTAATCTTATTGTACCGTACTAATCGCTGTCAATTTAAGCCCAGTTAGATCTGGCACTACAAGTAATTTACCCCAAATAAATGTAATAAGGAATGGTTGTTTTAATTATTCCGAGAGAAGAGTTCGCGACAAATTGTACAAGTAATAAATCGAGCGTTTAAATTAAAATAGGGAGGGTGAAGATGAATTTCATTAAGAATTAATTAATGTCATTCTTGGACCGTTTTGTTTTTCCCGGCGAATAAAAAACATCTGTCGGGATGTACGAGCAGCGACGCGTTTTCTTAGGTAATTAAGCAATAAATTTTGCGGCTGGCAACATCGCGAGGTGGGGGCCAATTACGTTGCGCATTTAAGAAAATGAATGTTCACCACTTCAAGACGAGGGCTTATTCTGGTTATGTGCAATTGGGTACTCAAAGAAAATTTTACACTAATCAAAAAATATGTAAACTATTCTTTACAATTTGACATCGTATCTGATATCACCCTTTAGATGCTATCATGATGAAAGTCAGGAAACCATTGCTGTTTTTATTTTTTTTCTTGAGAAGGATTTTCTATTATAATTTAAAATAATTATATTTTGCTTAATTATCACATAAAAAAAAGTAAACAAAACAATAGACATCAAAGATTTAGTCAATTACCAAAACAAAATATTTTTATGAAATCGTAAACTAGTTTATACATTAAAATTTTTCCCAGAATACGTCCGCCAAGAGTTTTCAAAAGCAACTTGACTAATTACAATTGTGGGCTTAGAAAAAATCCTACGACATGACAGCTGGTAATCAAACGAATAGATTCGGTGTTTTTTCCGCTTTTTAAACGCCAGAAGCGTCGGATTATCCTCGATAAATTACGTGCAATTAAAGGGGGGAAGATGCATTTATCTGTTGAAGGTGTGCATAGTAATCAGTGGGAAATAATTAAAAATGTGTGAGGGAAATTGATGAGGAGTTTCGGATATTTGTGCGTGTTTTTGGTAGGGGATTATATAGTTGATAATGTCTTTGATTTTTTTATATGAGCCTCATACTTGTAACTCTACCCTAAAATTAAAAAAAAATTAATTTGTTTAAAGTTTTTATTGAACTTTATAAATATTTTGAATATTAATTATTGGAACTTTAATAACAAACATTATTTTTTTATTTACGTAAGTTGTTCTAAAAAAGACTAACTTTTATAAATATGATTGAATTTGATACATTGCCCTATCATAAAATCGGAGATCTATATCTCTAACATTATGTATTATGGTTGAGTTTAGGGGACGGTTAATATTTTTTCAATAATAGATACACCGACATAACCCTTTATCAAATAACCTTCCCAATTAACTAAACAGTTTTGGCCAGTATTAGATTTAGGGAACGTATCGTTAGCAAATAAATATTATATAAAAAATATTCTACATTCTATATTTAAAACACACAATTATGTGCATACGTTAAAGTACATTAAACATCCATTGATTTGTAATAAGGTGTACTAAGTTCAACCTAGTAAGTTTTTTTGGTAATGTAGAAATAAGCCTCCGAATTTCGGTCTAAAGCGTTCATAGAGAAACTTATTACAACAACATTTTTGTATTGTATACAAAAATAATTGTTTTCCTATTATACCTATATAGTTTACAAATGCATACATAGTTTGAATTCTGCATTTTTTAAATCGTTATGCACCAGCCTAATCTGCAGTTCAATTCGGGGTATAAATGTATAATAGAAGAAGCATCATACAAGATTTTAGCTTGCCCCAACACCTCCCAAAAATGGTCCTAACTCTCAGAATAAAAGGTTTAAAAACTGTATGGTGTTTTTGCTGTCCGTATTGTCTAGTAAGATGGTCGCGTAATGAATGTAGCCGCAAGACACGAGCCTCTGTTTGCTGAATTATGTAACGCGCGCTTGCCCGGGGCATCTGTCAACCCTTTCCCGCTATGATTTTATTATGAGATGTATCCTGAACAATTATTTACCATAAGCTTGTCTGCTGTTAATTATTTGGGTAAGATTTAATGAATGAATAATCTTTATTGAATACTTTAAAGATGACATAAAAAGGCGCTTAAATTAACTTATATTTAATTACAAGTTGAGCTCCGTGGTTCCACCTGCTTTTATATTCCGTGGTTTCAAAGGATCTCTGTACAAAATTTCATCTAAATCGGTCGGTCGTATTCAATACAAACATACAAACAAATCCTTTTAATAATATTAATAAAGATAGTAGCAAAAAGTAGTCCTATTGTGTATTGTTTGTTGTAAAAATTGGAATTGGCATTAGAATAGATTTATATGAATTTGCTAGGTGTAGTATAAAGCGAAGTCGCTTCTGTCTGTTCGTATATAATTATGCATAGAAAAGTATGCGCTAAGTCGGGAAGAGTAGCTAATTTAAGGTAGTTAATTATAGGGTTTTTTGTCATGTCAATAGACGCAATAGGGCAACCTTTTCTATTATACGACAGACATACATACATAAGTTGTGTTGTTATATCATTTTATTCTACATTTATATTATGAACTATTAACATTTGCCATAGCAAATGTGATCTTCGCGTTAATTTAACAAGCAACACCGCTATCAAATTATTTGTCACGTGATACCCGCACTGCGACACCGACTCACTATTTACATGTCAATAACAATTTGGCGAATTGCCTCTGTTGTTATGATATGGGGCCCTGAAAGGGGTGAATTTAGGGTTGCCAGAAATATTCAATTAATATTAGTATTGTGTTACAGACTTTTGATATTTTTATAGACCTCTGCTTTATCCTATGCGGGGTTATTGATGACCAGAGTATCTTTGGAAGGTGACGAACAACGAAACACGAAAGCTTTTTAATAGCAATATCGTTTGAGAATTCTAATGTAATCTTCTTACTCTCTCATACCATATCAGATATGTATTATGTGAAAACAATCATCATTTTCAGTACATATTTACGACAATTGTTTATTAATATTAAAGGCTAATTATATAATATTTCTTAATGTGAGTAAAAAAAAACTTATATAATTTTGATTAAGTAAATATGATGATGATGATGATTCCCTGGCCGTAATCGGCTACAGAGACTGTTTGACAGACTCTAAACTATATTTTTTTTATGTTTTTTTTTTAATTTTTTTTTTCTTTTTTTTATTTATTTATTTATTTTTTTTAAGACTAGTGTAACATAATGCCTCTGCTAGTACAATCTGTCCACGAACAGAGGTTACCATGAAGAGATCGCTCTAAAGCGATAAAGTCGCCTCTTGTGTAAAGTACATAAAAAGATTTGTTTTATTTTTTAATTTTAACTATAATAGAAATTAATTTTGTTTTCATATCATTACTATCACAGCATAAGGTAAAGCTTATGAGATACAGAAAGAGCAGGCACTAACGTATATAAAACTGAATAAATCTAAATTTTCTTTGTTTTTCTGTAATGTTGTCCCTTACAATATTACAGAAAAACAAAGGCGTAAATTATTACTATGGAATTAAGCCCAAAATATTCTCAATCGCAACCCTACCAAAACTCAGATAGTAGCCAAGTTTAAAGCGGGCTCTAAGGTCCCGGGCTCAACTAATTGATAATTTTGGGAACACTAACCGTTACATTAGTTATTCATTAAACTTGGCATCATCCCGGACAACGTTAATATTTACAACTGCTAAATTAATTCTGAAATGGATATGACTCCGCCGGATTAACCGTTATCATAAATAAGTCAAAATCGATAGGGTTATTTTGTAGGCTTTGTGAATTTTTAAATTTAATTTTAATTAATCTTTCTATTAATTTCTAAGCCATATTTTGGTCTAAGTACGTGCCTTTAATCGAAATAAACGATTATATCTTTGTCCATTGTCCTACCTATTTATGACGCAAATTCAAAATGGTCGTTAGAAAAATGTTTCGTAAACAAAAACAATAAACTGAATATGAATAATTACCACAGATAAAACAAAACTTTTACATTTCAGTACAAAAATTAAAATGCTTAAAATATTTTATATTTGTTTCATTTTTGATAACATAAATTTGATTCACCGAAATTCTCCAAACATTGTCGCCAAGCGCAGATTAAAAATCAATCAATTCATAAGAATTTCAAAGATGGCGGCGTAAATTCCACACGAGATATTTATTAAACGTCTTGACGACAAAATTCTTCTCGGAAAGCGAATAACACCTTTGTCGAAGTCCTTATAAAGTATCTAATAAAATGTCACATAAACTAAGATGAAATTCGAGGCATATAAGATATTACGAGTTATGGCATAAGGGCTTTTATACAAGAAAGTTACGTAGGAAGGTAAAAGTTTTCTTTTGAGTGATTTGTATTCATTGCAAGAAAATTGTATTACAAGAAAATTGTATTACAAGAAAATTGTATTAACCTTCTAATATTATAAATGCGAAAGTTTGTGAGGATGTACGCGTGTTTGTTACTCTTTCACGTAAAAGCTACTGAGCTGATTGTAATGAAACTTTCTATTCATATAAGTAAGGATCCAGAATAACATATCCATGGGATCAGAAGATGTTAAATGCAAAATAGTTGTAGATAGAGTTTACATTCAATGCAATTTTTATTAAATCTCTTGTTGAACTTATCCAATTACATATAAGAAAGGAATCCCGATATGTGCAATATCCACATGTATTTATGATTGTTACTTTTTTACGAAAAATTTACCGAATCGATTTTAATTACATCTTTAGCTGGTAAACGTCATCTAACCAAAATCCTCTACGGTCTACCACAGACCAGCGTCGAGTATTTCGATGAAGTATTTGTTCATGGGCACGCGCTGGTCGCGGTACACAGTCTAAAAGCAATGACCTAGTATAGATTTATCAAAAAAATGACTTGGATTTTCGGAATGAACACTATGTCATTCTGGGGTTTCAAAGAATAACTGTACAAAAATTTCACCCAAATCAGTACCCAGGTCCTGTAGTTTCGGAGCCTATTCAATGCAAAAAAATCTTTCCTCTTTATAATATTAGTAAAGATGACAATTCCCAGTCACGCAAATGTGATTCACCTACATCCCGTTGTTTTATTTTGATGAAATTACAGTTTACATGTTTGCTTAATTTAGTAAAAACATTATTTTTCAAAATTAAATTATTTTGTTTTATTGGATTATAATATTAAAACAGTTCTGATATAGTAGGCTTAAAAAGATGAGTTTCTTAGAACAGCACTGGAAACATTGTCGCGCACATAACTGCTCATAATTTATGGTGACATTCGCTGGTGACACATCCGATTATCCTTAAAAATGTGACATTATTTATGACTTAAACAATCTTGAGATTTAAGCTTGCTATTTCCAACTATTTGCGTACTAAATAGATAAGTAGATCATACTTTATTGTTGCCTTTATAAAGCTTAAAAAATGGAACAATTTTATAAAAGTGTCATTAATTTAAAAGGAAATGTTTAAATAGCAATCTTTACTCATAATTTCCTAAAAATATACACACTTGTGCCCTTCTCAACTTTCTATTACTCAATTATTATAATAACCCGTCTTTATTTTATATATATATATTAGGAATTTACTTAAGTCAGTCCTAATAAATGAGAATAGTAGTTAAGTAATATAATACTACTTATTCCTGAAATTGCATTCTGTTAGTAGTTAAAACTTATTTAATTTACTTTCCGATAACTGACAGGTTATAACAATCTTTTTCCAATCTAATCGAGCCAAAATTGTACACTGCAAAGACAAAAGGTGCATCCTTGGTCAAATCATACCCACCAATAAAAACAAAACTAAGTGAATTTACACCGACTTTCAGGCCGCGTCGGGCTTGACAAGATAATATCGCGTATAAATAATACGGTATAAGACAATTGATATGTTATGAGTGGCGGTATTTATTGCTAGTGGTCTCATCGACACGGTCTGCGATATAATGCGCAGTGATCGCCCGTAATGTGTGCTGTGAGGAGATGCTGGAGTATGCTCTACTTGATATTAGAATGTTTGAAATGTCCACAAGTAGAGCGTAATGGGTTAAACGCAATAGATGTACTATGATTTACAGCTGGCCAATAAAGCCGGTCAGTTGGTAACAAATTACAGCTCGTTATAATGACTAGTAGCAAAATGAGCTTAGTTGGGTCGAGACGTCAATAAGACGTTCGAGTATATCGGGGCCGATGCCCCCAGATACTGAACGCAGATGATATCTTTAAACATTAAACGTTAAAATAAATAAATAAACAATTTGAAGGTCCATCCATCGCACTCATAGGGTACATACGCGCAGTGTACAACGTGACAATATAAAATGACGCCTTTGAAAAATTTATTAATTCGATGCATTTCAAGTTTCAAGTAATTTAAATTATACTTTTTGGTTTACCTATATCACCATACATTTTTTCCTGTCGACGTCAAAACAACTGTTTGAATCGGTATACAATCTCTTTCTCCTCCCTTTATTAACGCTTTAACTAACCAGTTAAATCTGTACCAAATGTTAGAGTTGGGCACTTTAGTGTCTTAAAAAAAGAAATTTTCTTTTACTCAAACCCCTTATCATATTTACAACTTAGTTTTCATTGCTTAATAGCTCACTTAACTAACACAATACTCAAATCTACTATTATGGAAAATGGGTGGTAATATGGACAGCAGTAAAGTCAAAGTCAAAACGTTTATTTTCCAAATTGAGGCGCCTTTAGAATCTGACTAATAATCTTTTTAGTATCTGACTAATCAGTCAGAATAAACAAATATTACGAAGTAGAGTATTCTCCACCGCTTGTGGTTCGGTCCCACGGCTCGGTTGCTTTATAGGCTTGTCATATCGTTAATGGCGGCGGTCTTTGTCGCGGCCGCGTTTATCGGATATCGCGACATCACGCAGTGGTATGAACGAGGGAGATGAAAGGATTTAATACTACATACTTACAGAGCTGGCTATTTCTTTCACATCGCTATTTCAGTGCCTTTTTCCCAGGATTGGACGTATATAGTTTCCTCAAGAAGGTTTTGTTCTATGAAAAAATTGAGAGCCACTGGTTCTCCACATACAGTTTTTTAAGTAATTCGGGATTCATATTGTGTTGTATCGTGAGTGATTAAGTTTGTATTTCCTTCTTAATATTTTGAGGATATTATCGCTAATGCATTTATTCTAGAATATAATGCATTCCTTCGAAGGTAGGCCAATTCGCTACTGGGGAAGTTCAAACATGCACTAAATACAAGGTATTTAAATAATACTCAGATTATCGTTGGACAAAATTTTTCATACTTACATACAAATGTACAAATGTAAAACGTACAAACATACAATCGCCCATTCTTCTCGACTCTGCGACCACGATTCACTCTGTCAATAATGTTGTACGAAATAATAATGTTTTGAAAATTATTCATTTTTTTATTGAAGGTAATTAGAATATATTAGGTACATTTTACAAGGTGATATAAACAATATATTATATCAATATAACCATGTTCCTATATAACGTGGGATGTCAACCATTTATATCCGCAGCTATTTAGTTGACTGCGACACATTCGTACAGCGCGTCAGTATATCTGAGCAGGTGTTGCCATATTTCAAAGGTTCCAGCAAAAATATAAATCAGGTGTGCTCCGGGTTGCCAAGTTTCCGTGACCGAGGAATCGCCGGTCTTGAACACGTACTAAACTTTGGTACAGAGTAGTGATACAATAGATGCATTATAGATTATTTTTTTTAATTCAATGTTGAGTAACATTTGTTGTATCATAGATAGGGATTGCAGTACCGGTACTGAAACGGCCATCTCCAGTACCGGTACCAGACCCAAGCTAGTACCGGGACTTCCCGGGAATTTCGGGACTTTCGGTACTGAATATAAATTTTACAGAAACTTAATATGAAAGGCAATAATTCAATAAAAGTTAGCACGGTATATACTTACTACCTCTATATTCGATATAGGCCGACAGAAAGGCAAACAAAACCTCCTATTTTTTGCCTGGTGTGTGTCAATGCTGGCCAAAGACTTTCTTAAACCTTTTCACTTATCATTATTTTGAGGGAAGTATCGTTTACCCGAATAACAAGAATTTGATCGATTTGGTCCCACCATCTCTTTGGTCCCTAACCAAAGAAGACGATGACTCGCTGCTCATCTTTGGGAGAAAAATCGTACGACGCATTTTTGGACCTCTGCTGGAGAATGGGAGATGGCGAATAGGCTACAACCACGAGCTATACGAGTTGTACACCGAGCCGAACATCGCAAAGACCACTGGACTCGGACGACTTCCCTGGGCATGAAATGTTGTAAGGATGGACGACGTGTTGGTATCCCAGCGTCTACTAGATGGAAAACAAGGCGGTCGTGGAAACCGAGATAGACCAAAACTGGATGGACGATATACAAAATGACACCAAAGCGATCAGTGTAAGAGAATGGAGACAAAAAGCTAATAATCACTCCAACTGATGAATGTTAGTTAACCAGGCTAAGGCCCACCCGCGGCTGTAAAGATTTAGATGAAGATTATCTCTTTGGTCTGCGTGACAAATTGAAATTCCGTCCGGCCTGCGACAAACGTGGCCTGCCCGTGGCAATCTTTTGAGTTACATCGACAATTTTAGTTCTATTGAGCAGCCCGATGGAAACTATCTGAGACACGAAAAAGTGAAAAGAAGTGATTATATGCTCTTGAAATAATATGATAAATGAGAATGGATGTTAGAAATACATTGGTGGTGACACGTCAATTGAATGCCTAGTGTTTGTTTTATAGTCTATCCGACTGACATCGGTCATGGGGGCCAATCTCAACAGAGACTAGCCGAGTAGATAATATATTGCACAAGTATGTGCGCAAACAAGGCACTTTCTATATTACTCTCATTACCTGATGGGACAGCAAACTGGCAAGACCGCATGCAGATGAGGCGCAGGACCGACGGTTTTACGTGCTTTCCGAGGCACGGGCGTATTCCAACACCGTCAACTTCAAAACTCAGTGCTGTGTCTAAGATTTTAATGTAGGAAATAATAACCCTTCTTTACAATCGTTGAAGAACGCCTTAGGTGATTGGTTCAAGATTTGGGGGATAACTGTCAATCAAGACAAGGGCCGCCGTGCTCTTCCAGCGTGGACAGGTAGACAACCCTAGAGCCCATTCTCACCTCAGAATCACTGAGGAAATCAAACTGTATGATTAACCCATCCCATACCAACGTCCAACCAAATACCTAGAAGTCACCCTTGATGCCGGAATGACCTTAGGTCCTCACATTTCCTAAGAAAACTAGCCTTGTTATGAGCCGCCTCTATGCAATCTTCAACAAGCATAGTAAGCTGTCTCTTGGAAATAAGCTGACGCTTTATAAAGCTTGCATTCACCCCATCTTAAATTACGTAAGTGTATTCGGTCACTGCCATCCCGCCCAGATCCACAAACTTCAGGTGCTCCAGCATCGGTTCATACGGGTCGCTACTGAAGCACTTTGGTTTGTCCGCAACCTAGACGTCCACTGAGACCTAGAACTCATAACAATAGCCCAATGGATGAAGCAAGCGAGCTAAGTGCTTCGACAAGGCTAAGAACCATCCCAATCTCTTAGCAACTAAAGCCATCAGCTATTATGTTAATCCCATCGACAAACCGACAAATCTACGGCCTAGGCATGTCCTGGTCGACTCTGACAACGAAATCTCAAAGCAAATGCCTGCCTGCACTCCGCCAGTTCCGGCTCTCAACACTCCACAGTAGAGTTCTCTTGCTCTGGGCATCGCTCACCCGGGTGAGATATAGTTCGTGTCAGGTCCTCAAGGCCCAAGCCGAGTTTCGTGATCCCATTCAAAGGGAACGCCCTTGGGCATATCGCTAGTCTTGGCAAACCTTCAGAGAAATATCGTACATAAGACAATGTTCATACAATGTGCGCTTGAGAAACGCACTCGTAGATCCAATCTGACCAATCAGACAGGACGTTCACTAAAGATGCCAGATGGTGGCAACCTTACCATGGTGATTTTTGTATTATAAAGTATTTAAAATGGACAGTTACTCAATATTTACTAATAGTGTATAATAAAAAACTAATATTCGATATATATTTATGCGACAACTTGATTAAATAATTTATAAATGTTATTTTTTAACAGTACCGAAAGTACCGAAATTCCCGGGACTTTGAGAGCCAGTACCGGTACTGGACCAAGGCTCTCAGTACCGGGAATTCCCGGGAAATCGAGTACCGGGAATTCCCGGGAGCAATCCCTAATCATAGAGTAACAGTTAAAATTGTATTTTTGTTAGTTGCAATCGCGTAACTTCTTATTTCGTGGCAACCCCGGGATTAAAAGTAGCCTATATGTAATTCTGTACATATGTAATGTAATGTCCACAAACTTTCGCATTTATAATATTAGTAGGATTTATCTAACGTTGTTTCATCTGTATAACTTGGCATTAATGTTAACTTTTGGTTTGTAAAGCTTTTTCGATATTATTTAAATAAATAACGCTCTGTTGTTATCGACTCTGTACGGTGAGTTGTAAAAGTAGTCAGGTGGTGGTGATGTACAGACAGACGAACTTCCCTCCCCTGGGCGCGATGCGTCAATACTTTGCATTCGTATTGATCTATTACTTATTTCATAGTTGCTTACTATCCAATGCCTGAAAATATATATTACTAGCTGCGCACCAGGGCTTCGCTCCCGTGGGAATTAGGTATGATATATAGCGTATAGCCTTCCTCGATAAATGGGCTATCTAACACTAAATGAATTTTTCAAATCGGACCAGCAGTTTCTGAGATTAGCGCGTTCAAACAAACAAACAAACTCTTCAGCTTTATAATATTAGTATAGATTCCCAAAATCAAAATGCTATAAATCTAAAATGTAAAATTATATTTTTATCTACCTCTTTCGGCTTCTGTCTTTCTAAACAAATATGATCTGGTTAAATTTAAGGTCAATGTGAATAGGCATTACATAAAGAAGTGTGTTTCATCCTAGACCATGTTATGACTTTCCACCAGGTGAAACTATGGTCAAACATTTCTTTATTGCGGTATAAAAAAAATCAGTGCAATCATTGGATAAGTATAATACAGTAAGTAACCAATTTTACAAACGACACATCTTCGAATATAGAAGATTGCGTAGGGTGTGGAGTAATAAGTATTAAGTTTTAGGCGTCAAGTTAGAAGCTATCAAATCATACCCTTATAAAAGTGAGGTGTGGTGACATGGAAAAAGTTTCTAAAAGGAAAACTCACAAACCAATATTATCAAAAGAATGAGTCTTGATGAATGCATCTCAAACTGACCTTTGAGTTCAAGAATTGGAAAAGTTTAGCACAAGGATTTAATACCCCTTTTTTCTAAACTAAACTTTATTTACAGGGTATTGGGTTGAAAATGGAATGTAGATAGATTAAAGGAGGGTGGCAATAAATAACGCGTCGGAATCTAAAGGTGTACGTATCGGTCGCCACTGATAAAAGTCCTCTTACTGACTAGAGATCACTTGCTAGTGCTGGGTAACAACTATCGATACAGTTCATATATTTCCAATAAGTATCCGCGCTGCTTCGCTCCCGTAGCATAATGTTATATAGCTATATGTCACTCATGCCCTGTTCCCTTAAAAATAAAACGAGCCATTTTACTTATGGACGGCACAATCTAAAGCAATAAACGTGTTGTTAACATAACTACCAAAACTTGGTTCCGATTGGTTGATTAAAACCGCTCGTTAATGAAAACGATTCGTCTCTGTTGTATAATGATGTGCTGTCATTTATGGGAACCGTGCTTTAGTAAAATGCAGCTCTCTAATAGTTTAATAGACCAACAGTTTTCCCAATGAATAGGATTTGTTAATAGTTATGATATACATAATTATTTGCCCTACTACGTCAATTTTGAGTTAAAGTTTACAATACAAGACTCTATTTGTTGTGTTAATAATTTCCAAAATACTTAATAGGTAAAAATACTTAATAGTAAAAATACTTTCTTACACTATTTTCACTATTTATTAATAAACTTTATTTAATTACAACCTGTTTCGAAAATTCTTTTGATGAATGTTGGAAATCAGTTAAAAATAGTTTATCGACAAAGTCCATCTCTACAAGTAGTCTTAGCGTTCGGAGCACGTTCTGATCAGCTGCGGGCCTTTTGTCTGTTTTCTTTTTAATTACCGCCAATAAATACCCTCTCAGGGACCGCTATTAACTGGGGTCACAAGGCTTTGCTGATCGATTGTCGAAATCGAAATGGGGTAACAATGTACGTAACACACTATAAGTTTTTGTTCAGTGATCGAGAATAGATCTAGCAAAAAAGAAACACAAATTATTATAGGAGCGCTTATAAATATTTGTTTGACAAAGAAAACGCTATTCAAACCACTAAAAATAGAGTAAACAGAGAGATAATAGTAGCAAATGAGATCATGTTAACAAGCATATCAAAGTAATGAAAATGTTCTGGAAACTAAATGTTTTGACGACCCGATTGGCGCAGTGGTTCAGCAATGGTCTATTTCGCCGGAGGGTGTGGGTTCGATCCCCACGAGTAGAAAATTATAATGTGATGAACATTGTAATTTTCTACTGTCTGGGTGTTAATTTATCTATAGTATAAATACATACTATTTACAAAAAAAAAGTATGTTTAAGTATGTTTATCAGTTGTCTAGTTTCCATAGTACAAGCTTTGCTTAGTTTGGGACTAGATGGCGTTGTGTTAAATGTCCAGGAATATTTATTTATTTATTTATTTAATATAAAAGTTTTATAAAGTACACCAAAAATAAAAATGTACGTCCTAAAAATATAGAATTAAAGTCTTTTTCACACTATTTCCACATTTATTAAAAAAAATAATTAATTTATAAACGGTTTCGAAAAATCATCATCGGGTAGTCATTTTTCAAAACCGGTTGTAAAATGAATAAAGTTTCTAAATAAATATGGAAATAGTGTGAAAAAGACTTTAATTCTCTATTTTTCAAAATGCACTTCAATTTTAAACCACAAGTATGGCCATTTACGAAACATCACTCAAAAGTAGCATTATCAAAAAACGCTCCGGAAATCTAAGTCGTACAAAGTACCCCAATAAAAAGTGTACATCCCATAAAACACTAAGCCGCAAATATGGCCATTTGTGGGGCTAGAATGTCCCATAAAGGGCACACACCTCGATCCCGGCGTTGTTTTATTGATATTTTAACGTTGGAATGATTTCCGCGGCTCTACGACTCTCAGGGGGCAAGCCGTTAGTATTGATGGCGGTGACGGACTCACAATTTGACTTTTGGATAAAAAGTTCACGAACGGCAATGACAATTTCTATGGACTACTCAAACTCGTATGGCTCTAATTTTTCTTGCTATTAAGATAAAGGATATTTTACGTATCTATACTAATATTATAAAGAGGAAAGCTTTGTTTGTTGCTTGTTTGCTCAAAAATGATTGGACCGATTCTAAAAATTGTTTCACCATTCGAAAGCTACATTATCTACGAGTAACATAGGCTATATATATTTTTATAACATTATGCTATGGGAGCGAAGCGGATCAGCTAGTAAGTTCATAAAATTAAAAAGGTATCCGTAATAAATAAAGCTAAAAGTAGTTACATATTTCTATGCTTCTTCCTTGTAGAAAGTATCTATGAACTTTTACCTGAAAATTCTAACGTTATCCATGAAGGAAAAATTTTCTTTAAATTTTCAAAGTGAATTCACCCCTGGCTTTACGAGACATCCGGGCCAGTGATTGAAGTGGTCCATATCACATGATCGGTCCATCTTGGAGTAAAAATTTTATGATAATCGTCCCATATCGCCTGCTATATATTGACTAGCCGTGCCGATTTATTTCTATTTAAGTCAGATATATTTGGCTAGGTTGCTTTATAATGTTTTGAACTAAATTTTTGGTGCAGATTGTGATTAGAGATGCAATATGTATGTTGTATTAGATTTGGGTAAAATTTGGCGAACGTATGCATACGTACTATTTATTTTATATACGTTCGTACGACCACCAAATTTACCCAAATTTACGAATTGTATCCAAACTACTGGACGAATTTTGACTAGTTAAGTGTTGTACGTTTGGATATAATTGTGGTAGTGACATAGGCTGTATAAATTCAAAAATGGATTTTTTTATTTAATTTAAACTTAAAAAAACAGGGGAGGGATTTATGTTTTTTTATAGTTAACTCAGTCGGGCCTTTTTATACATCGAGATTAGCTAAGTACTTGCGACAAATTTAGGCCCTTTTGTATAAGCCGTGATGGTCACTGAAATAAGGTGACCTGCTATTTTATAAATAAACTACAAAACAAAATTTATAAACAGCCATCAAACACCGCACGACACCGATATTGAACATGACAATATATAACGGGTAAAACAAAAAGTTTCAACACGAGCTTGCGCGATAGTTGGGCGTAAATCGTAACTCGATAAAGCCCTGTCTTTTAGCTTTATTTGTCACCTGCGAGGAGATAAGAAATATTTAGCACTTGTTGCCGATACTCGCGGTGCAGTGGTTTTTGTTTTAAGAAGGGTTCGAGATGTTGGAGAAAGTATAGTGTTTTTTAAAGAATTTTAATGTGTGACTTTTAATTTATTGAATTGAATTCGTTTTTTATTAGATGAATTTTCTATTTCATTTATTACGTAATAAGTCAGTTCCAAAATATTTTATACTATGCATAATTTTTAATTTGATACACAATAATATAGAATTGAATAAGTAACATGATTGCGTTGCTATGTTCTGGCCTGTGGGTTGGTAATTTACAATGTTATTATGAGACACAATCACACTATTTAATTGCTAAATGCTTGTAAATAATAGTTCCTTGGTCGAGTTCAAATGTCGACCATAAATAATTTAAACAGGGTTGTGACTACTCAAGTTTTACTTTAGCTTGATATAAATAAATATAAATATTCCATATAAACGCATCGGCACCTCGTCCCAAACTAAGGAAAGCTTTTACTATGGAAGCTTAACAATAACAACAATAACTAATAAACATACTTGATTTTCGTAAATACATACATGATATAGATAAATCAACACCCAGCCTGTAGAAAACTACAATGTTCATCACATCATAATTTTCTACTCGTGGGGTTTGAACAGACTCCCTCTGGCGCAATAGATATTGGTATATCCACTGCGACAATTGAGTCACAAATTACTTTTAAAAGCATTAAAATGTTCGTATATATATTTTAATAAGAGATTTTAAAAGTTGATAACTTAGTTTTTAAATGTGTAACAAAATCAAGTGAATAAGATTGCATTTAGGTACTATATGTGCAAACTATTATAAAATAAAAAAGATTAATAATTACATTAATTTTAAAATAGTGTTAATCAGGCATATTTAAAACAAATAATAAAAAGTTTTCTTTACCAACCAGGCACAAAAAAACGCCTACGCAATAATTTAACGAAGTTTATAGAAGCAGTAGAAGGCGATACAATATCAGAATCGCGAATGTTATGTTTTTGTCACCGGCATAGATAAGGAACTATCGCGGTCTGAGTGGGCATCCTTGTAGGACACCGAGTGCTTTACCTCGCCCGCCGTCGATTTATAGCGGCCCTGCCTGATAACTTGATAGATGTAAGCTAGCCATTATTGGGATTTAATTTTAAGAGAACAATAGTGTGGGTAATTTAGTGTTTATTTACTGAGATAAGGGAAGCGATTTTGTCCTTAACTATTTTTGTAGTAGTCGAATATTCTATACGGTTAAAGATTGTTTTAATAAACGTTGTGTTAATAAATGCTATTGATATGCTATTGTTATTGAGAGTAGTATTGCGATGAGATTTTTTAAGGACATTGTAGGAAAAGTTTTTCTTTTTTTATTTTACTTCTATTGCCTACTAATATTATATGTCAATGTGTTTGTATATTTCTGTATTACAAAATTGTAATTAATTAATGCATGTTGATCAAATTTCGTATTTTATTATTGTGTTCTTTTATCGATCTACAGACCCCATATTTAGCGCGAGCAAAGCCACGGCCAGAAGCAAATTAATAATCTTCACCTTTTAGCTAAGTAGGTGACATACGTAAGCGACGTTGCTTACAAAATAAATATTCAGCGCATGTCTAGTTACTAGTTATAACATATAGTTGGCAAGCACCATGAGTATCGTAAGATTCGCTCTTGACCGTTCCTAAAGAGAAAACAAAGCATCGCAATTAGTCAATAGGGGAGTAAGTATAACAAGTTATTTGGCCGTGCCATTCTGTTGCCGTGTTTATTACCCTGTCCCCAACTAATTTATTGCGCCCTCAACGCCCTTTGAGATGGATCACCTAATTTAACATTAAGGTGTTCGTGTTCAGATGGACAGTCATAATTTTTCGGTTGCCACCTTTGTTTCTCGGACGCTATTAACGTGACGTGTGTTGTAGGCCTTTTTAGATATATACGTATGTGTATGGACCGTTATTGCAGGATAATTAGGGTGAAATAGATTTCTTTCGTAGTTATTAGCAGGTTTCAAGTTTCTAATGAAATGAACTATATTTTTATTTTGTCCCACACATTAATCGCATTTTGGGTACAATAAATACCATACGGTTCCTAAAATAGCAGGAAACAGGAGTCCAAACGAAGTAAACCCCGTGCTATGGATCTCCTGTGCTCCGCCTCTCGGAATTTCTTTGACTTGTAGTTATTTATATCTTAGTAATTATCAAATTCAAATTGAAATTCCTTAATTTGCTCAGGACATGGTTACAATAAAGAAGTAATATGTTTTTATCTATTCTTTCGTAGTTCCTAGCAGGTTTCAAGTTTCTAATATTTCACTTGTTGTAGTCTTAGTATTTATCTTTTTATCAATTTTTAAAGATTCATATTAACATAATGTCTATTACTTATTATTTAATATTGCATGCGAAGTTTAAAATTAAGTTTCTCGTATTCAGTTGAACAGTTATAATTTTTCGTTTACCATTTTTGTTTCTTAACGATGTAAATGGGACGTATGCTTGTGTGACCTTTCTAGAAATATACGGATAAGTATGTAGGGACAGTATAGTATTATATTATCTGTGGTAGGGACTATTATTACTAAGTTGCTAGGGTCTAATTGACTAATTATTCAAGTTTGATTGAGTTGTTATCGTAAAAAATATCGTACCTCTTCATGTGACAACTAAATCATAAAATGGGAATTATATTTTTATATTATAATGTTCTTTTACGTAATACGTCTTTCACGCGAGGCATAACAATTAGGTGTTCGTGCTCGAAGAATATAATACGATACGAATATATGAAGGTATAATGAGTAATTATTTAAATTAAGATAATACGAGCAATAAAACTCTTGTAGTCGCCCAACTTTGGCAAACAAAACCATATGACTTATATGTGCATGTTGACATAAACATCGTTTTGTTTGAGACCAAGGGTGGGTAATTACTTGGAAGGACAATCGGCGCCCTGGGGCTGTGGGTGACGTAAAGACATATTTCCTTACAGCCGTCTTGCTTTTGAAATCGAAAGCAGCATGCATCATATTATGGACATGAAATGCTGTCGAACCTTAAATACTCCTTTCGAATTTAATTTTGGTTAAATATATGAATTAAAAGAGTAAGAAAAGTCGTACAAAGAGAATTATTGTTTTAGCCATCTAAGAAATATACAATTATATATTTTTTTTAATAATAAATTGTCGTTCGTGTAACAATTTAGCCAATAGATAAGAAGTGTATTAAACTGCTCTATCTGAAAATGTAATTTTCTTTAAACTTTTATTTAAACATTATTAAAATTATTGAAATGTATCTATCTTGAAAAATCGCTAATGAAGAAAGGTTATTTTGATACTCCTTAAAAAATAGATAAAGAAATAATCTTCATTAAGAAAATCTTCATGAGTGAAACATTTTAATTAAATTTTGATTGGGTATCAAGCGGAAAATGCAGGAAAAATATTTTCATAGGTTTATAAATAAAATATCACAATATACTTGATACAGTTGAAAGTACGAGCTTTTCTAGTAAATATTGTCATATTTTCCTTAGTTTTGACTTTAGTTAAATACTATCTGCTTTACTATGCCGTTCTAGTTTGCGAGGTCCAGATAAAACTAATTACAATGTAACAAGAGACACTCGTCAGAGGTCAAACGGTACCTTGATGAGTTCTTCACCTTAATTACCTCTGAGTGGTCACAATCTTATTAACTAAGTTTGTGCAAGTCAGAGTGGACTAAAGTTATAAAGGTGACCAGATTTATGAAGCTATGTTTCTGTTATTGTATCAGAATGAGTAAATAACAGTTTTTATTTATCTGTACTAAGTAACATATATTTTTTAATGTATGTATGCACGCTTGAGTTGTTCTAATATTACTAATATTATAAAGTACTTGCTTCGCTCCTGTACCATGATGTTATATACATAGCCTATGTTACTCGTGGATAATGTGACTTTCGAACTGTGAAAGAATTTCTAAAATCGGTACAGTAGTTTTTGAGCTTCTTCACTACAACCAAACAATAATATACTTGTGCTAATATTATAAAGACTTGATTATTTTGTTTGCATTGGACAAAAGACATGGATGACATTAGCAACAAACGTTCTTTTTAATTTTAATAAATCACATTTATATTGATATTTTATTTTTTTAGCTTTTTTTTGGTACCAATAAATAGGTATTAGAGCAACAGAAATACACAATTTTTATGAATTAATAAAAAATAATCGCAAATCTCAAATTAAAAAAAAAAAACAATATTACCACGTCTCCAAAAAGAGGATGTCCATAATCGAATAATTAATATTTGCCTGTATAAATTAAATCAATTTTATCCATTACCGTAATAAATAGCTCCTCTGAACACATTAATCATTTGTCGTCACATAACCATGCAAATTTAATCACCGGCCGAGTGACCGTTCGTAAATTTAGAACGGGATCAGTTAAACGTTTGGGTGATCAATAAGTAATACACGGCCAAATTGGAAAGGTCCTTTGCTTCTACATTAATTATGTTTTGTTGTGGCCTTTTTAAATTGGTCAGGCGGTCGAGTGACAAATGTTTATGAGTTTGTCACTGGAAGCGGGCGCAAGGGACACACTTTTGTTTCCCGGAGCCGCCCCGGGGGCTTCGGAATGAGTTTCGAAGAGTTTAATGAACTGCCCGAGATTAATGGTCGAGTATTGATTGAGAATTTGTGAGGTATTGTTTTGGCCGTTATGCTTGAGTATTCGTTTAATATAATTTTTCTCGTGAATCATGATGGTTTTGATTTGTTTATTGATCAATTAATAAGGCTTTAAATATGGTCAAATTTTCATGTAGTCTTTACAAAATTAATTGAATAATTTATATTGAAATAAAACAAAATCTCTAATTAAATTGTAACTGAAGTTTTTTTTTAATTTTGTGACTAATAGTATAACAATACGTATTTCAATTTTACTATGAATTGATAAATAAATAATTCCCTTTTATTGCCACCTACTTCAAACCATTTTGTTTTATTTTTATCTTTTGCCTGGTCGCCTGGAACCACCTTTATACAAACCATTTTCTTTTGAAATGAAATGATTTGTTACTCTACCATTTTGTTTCATAATGTGGTGTGTATAAAAGAAGTGTTAAATAAATAAATAAATACCTTTTCCATCTTTCCCGAAACACAACGTTGCTCATTTAGTATATTGTATAAATAAAATAATTAAGAAGGACAAGAAACTCGTTAGCCGCCGGGTGAAATAACAAAAGTATTGATGTGTTGTCGTAAGACGCCATAAACTAGCGAATGACATTACTGCTTACGTGATGCTGACGTGGGGCTAGGAAGTATCAGTTTAGCTATACTTTTTTATTTTTATTTATTTATTTATTTATAAGGATTACAAAAAATGCTATCGATATTATCTAACAACAATAAGAGACAATTAAGGTAACTAAACAATTTTACAAGTATTACGAGTAAAAAAAAGAAGTTGTTTTATATATTGCAAAATAAAGAAAAAATATATGAATTATATCTATATCTCATTACCTTGTAAGGTGAGTAACAACGACAAATTTAAGGCTTTGTAATAGTATGAAAATCTGTTTTACCTCTTTTGTATCTCAACCGAAGATGCTATGAAAGCATGGCCACTTGTATTGTAGATTCTTACTTTTACGTTACTTCTCTGCCTCAGCGAACCAAACTGAGTCTTGGCCTTCAAGAGAACGCCATCGGTCCCGGTCTTGTTCCACATCCCGCCAGTCAGCAACTTGGAGTTCACGCAGGTCTGCCTCCATAGCATCCTTCCAGCGGTACCGTGGCCGTCCGACGAGTTGGCGCCGAATTAGTATTCCAAGATAGGTTCTCTTCTTGTAGACATACATATTAGTGACATTAAAAAGTCGCGTATTGCATGGCCTCACCTAGAGCTCAGTGAGCAGCCGGCCATCATTCTCTCGTGAGGCTCCCGGCGCACGCACGTAATTAACCAATGTCCACTTCGCTGACTTATGGCTCTGGAAGGGCCATATAGTGCAATGGCTAAAGTAAGATACATTTGAGAGTGGAAGCCGAGCTTCAGTACAAATTGCAATTTAGTATCATACTGTATTTTTACGGTGCCGGATTTCCATTCCATTCATCTCTTTTCTTGGCCTATTTCTGTCCTTCTCTTCCTCCATTAATGTTTTCATTATCCCATCTTTTTCTTGATAGCTGCCTAGGCACCTGCGATCTATTGTTTCCGGTATGTGCTGGTCAGCTTAACAAAGCAGTTAATTTACTTTAAAGAAGCTCAGTTTTTCAAAATAATTCTTGTTCGTAACTAAGTTTTTCGATACTTCAATAGATTTGAATATGTTAAACAGTAAAGTGGGGTCGCTGGAAACCTGTATTCCCATTCTATTCTTCCTTTCATTCCATACCCTCTGCTTTTTCTTCTCTATCTCCTACCACACTCTCCTCCTCTCTTCGATCGCAAACGACTTTAAGACAATGGCAACTTAATATGCTATTCAGCACCTAAAGAACTGGCCCTAACCTTCCAGTACTCTATCTCTCAGAGCGTTGGTGGCACCCTGGCACTGCGCGCTTCATTAGTGGGGTCGCAAACGAGTCTAAGACAAGGGCAAACTGGTATTCAGCACTTAAAGAGCTGGCTCTAACCTTCCAGTACTCTATCTCTCAGAGCGTTGGTGGCACCCTGGCACTGCGCGCTTCATTAGTGGGATCGCAAACGAGTCTAAGACAAGGGCAATGTGCTATTTAGCATCCAAAGAGCTGGCCCTAACCTTCCAGTACTCTATCTCTCAGAGCGTTGGTGGCACCCTGGCACTGCGCGCTTCATTAGTGGGGTCGCAAACGAGTCTAAGACAGGGGTCACTTATTGTGCCCATTCCGAGCAACACCGAACGATCTAGTAAGTGGAATTTGACGACTGACGTAATCTAGTCGAAGATTGCCTTGTTTTTGTGGATTTCGTTTTGTTTTTCTTTTGGGGACCGTATTGTGTGTTATTGCTAGGCAATAAACATAAACTTAATATATATTTTTAAGCCTATGAGGAATGACGTTAATATGGATATATTATTTGATTTCTGAAATGAATTTAAAATTGATTTTTCATTAATCCCTTATACTGATCGTTATGCAATTCAAGTCTGCCTATATTTACTAAATATCGGTCATATTATTAGTAGTCAATGTTACGATAAAAACTAGACTGCTATGTTTTGAAGAAAATGATTGTTAGGTGAAAAAAATATGTTTTGTTTGATAGCTATAAATATTAAACATCATAATACGACTTCAAAATTCAAGAGTCATGTCAATTCTTCAAAACGATAATAAAAAATGTATTTCAATAATTTATATATTGAGTTAATCGTTTTGTCTTGATAATGTAAAGCCGTTGCATTACGCTATCGTTATGAAAGCAAAAAAGAAATTAAACACATTTTTGTAGGTGCAAAAGTGATGTATCCTTGTGTGTATGTCAAACCCTACAGTTACAGCCATTCTCAAAAAAAAGAAAACAGCATTCTATTTTCAAATCCGCTAATCCGTGCTATCTTCGCGACATCCGACAGCGACGGCCACGTCATTTCCTGTTCCGTGAGGATGCGACTTAACCGAGCGTGCATCACACATCGTGTGATAAATCGACTGGCTAATACGGCTAGGTTTATTTATCTGTGCGCTTCGATGCGCTTGTCATTCCAATGTAAACATTTGAATTTAGAATTTCTTTTTTCTTTTTATGGGCTAAGACAGACGTGGGACTTGAGAAATGATTTCGCTGCGTTCATGATTTATTATTTTCAGTTTTACACATATGAGCAATGCTGACAGTATTAAAGATGCCACTCTGTCTTTATGATGTTAATAATTGAATTGTTAATACTGCAACGCTGAAAAAAGTAAAAAAAAATTCTGTTTTTTATGACACACTAAGTAAAAGCAATATTTACTTGTTGGTAAAACAAATGAATGCACTATACATTTTTTTTGTCCACGTGTAAATATCAAGGTATCAAGTAATCGATTGACAAAATGTATTTCATATTTGAAAAACGATAACAGCTTTTATATGCCAAATATATTTAATTTTCTTGGGCCCTCTTTTCTACATTACTCGACGTATAAAACAAAATATAATAATTAATACAACAAAAACATCTCAACCAAAACAAAGACAAAGAAAGTTATGAGTTATTTGAACGCAGCGGTAATACGATATTGTGCAAACTTGTGAAAATTCCCGCTTTCTGAAACTCCACGACATTTGTGGGATACCGACTTTGAAAGAAGTCCTTTAATGTTCGGCTGTTGGGTATTTAGGGTAAGGTTGACGCTTTTGAACAAAAAAAAATGGGCAAGAATGTGTACGTTACGTATAAATTCAAAACCAAATATGAGTCTAGAAAATTGGTTATGCAGCCCTATCATTTTGCCTATTACTCTGTTATCGGATTTCGGATTTTTATTTAAATCTAATTTTTATATAAATTATCGTGTTATTACAAATTAAAACTTGTTTATTATCAAGGTAGAGACAAAAATATACAAATTCGCATTGTAATTAATTCATGAACTATTATAATTTTCTTCTTAGTTTGACAATAAAGTGTAATTCATTGCAATGAAAGATTTTATATTCATATCTATTTATTTATTGATTTCCATACACCAACAACATTAAAAATTGATAAAAATATAAAAGAAATAATGCACATTACATTAATTAAAATTAAATCCATGACATATCTATAACAGCTATATTCAAAATCGTTATCATGTTCTTAAATTTATACGACAATTTTATCAAACAATTTCATTTATTTAGTGGTACACATTGCATCATAAATCAAATACGGCATAATTACCGCGAATGTCACATTTAGGTGTGTCGAGCGAATATTGGATGTTAGACGTACCGGGAAACAGGCCTCCTGTCGCGAAGATGAATCCATAGTACCACGTGATCCTGACTCCGACCTCTCCCTTGCAAACCTACGAGAACCTTAACAAAGCGAAAATCAAGGAAATCTCAACCTTACTCCCTTGCAATAAGAGTGAAGTAATTTTAAAGATGGTAAAGTCGAAGTTACCAAAGGTTTTAGTATTTTAATATAGCGGACAGAGTATCGTGTTTGCGATGTTTTAATAAATTTATGGTTTCGGTTTAGTGTAAATTAGTGTCTCGTAGATCTTGTTTACATTTTGTTTTTATATTTTGTGCGTTGCGAATAATACGTTGGTTAAAATGTATGCAGAAAAAAATCCTGATGGAATTCTGTTTGTCTGTAAACTTTCATGAGCAAATCGCTCAAAAAGGGCAAACGCGGTTGTGGTAGGGAAATACATTATAATCCTTTGTATTAGATAAGTTGGAACATACAAATGTATGTGTTAAAATTTATCTGTCTTTGTAGAATAAAAAGCTAGCCAAGTGCGAGTCAGAGTCGTGTTCAAAGGATTACGTACCATTATCTGTAAAGACGCAAAAAGTTTAAATATTTAATTATTCTGTTTAGTACATGTTTTTATGGTAAGACAAATACATTATCTAGGAAACTATCAACTGTCTATAGATAAATTGATCCATGAAGACGCGTCCCACTTTTCTTCTCAATTGTCGACAGTATATGTATACAAGCTTCCGCTTGTGTGAAGTTTTATAGGTACACAGTCATTACCCATGTGTGAATATGCATACTAAAAAAATAGACTTACTTTTGAATTAGGACAAAGTATTGCGATCATAGTAAAACATTTCCAATTTCAAAAATTGGTGGGGCGCGTCGTCGTAGACGACACTATCTAACTACCGCAGTTCATAAGAAAAATTGCGGACTTATTATTTGACAAATATTAAATCTTTATTAGGCATCACAAAGAAAACATAGGAAATAAATACACTTTAATGGACGGCGTGATGCAAAAAAGGTCATCACAGCACATGTTGGAGAATAGAATCTCCAACTACTGATTTTCAGTGACACCGTTACTGATCTGTGGTCTAACTGATCTACTGATTCTGACCAAAAAACAGTATCAAAAGTTCTCGACTCGAATCTCTATCGTCCAAAAATTCGAGAACGTTCCTATCATCCTTGATCCGGGGGGACACGTCAGTACCGTCTCACATGATTTACGACGACTCGGTTAAATCTACCGTGTGACGGCCCTTCGAGATTCGATTGAAAACACCCATTTTCTCGTCGAGTGCCTTAAGTAATGTTTTTTAAGGACTTCCGATTTTGTTGAGGTTAAGGGGCGTTACATACTGCGTGCGTTATTTTTGCCTTCAAAGAGAACTTATATTAATTATGTAAGCTAAAAGATTATTACATTAAATACTTTTTAAATAATTTTAAATGCGGTTTATTATACATTATTATTAAACCACGCTTACAATAGTTTAAAAGGTATTTTATATAATATGAAAAGTACTCGCGCGTTAAAAAAAACACAAGAAAGTATGTGTTGAACTTTGACAATTCACAAGTTACATTTAAAAGCAAAGACAACCTGTTGTAACATGAAATTAATAAAAAATAAAAATTGTTTATTGCTTTTCTAACAAATTTAAACAATTTGGAGATAAGTGCCTTCAGTTCAGAAATTATAAATACTTCAATATAATAGGCTTAATATATAAGGAAATATTAGCAACAATTTATAAAAATGTTGTATTTTACTTAGACTTAATTCCTGTATGTTAAATATGTACACTTAAATGTTCCAATTTCAAACTCAATTATACATGTTCCTACCGAAACTTCATCTTCAGAACAAGGAAATAAATATTTTCGTTAATTTTTTTTAGCTTAAAACTTTTTAAACTCATGTGTGCACGCCTTAAATTCTTCTCAATAAAACGATTAGGATGTGTGTCACGGTCTCAGAGGCCACATTTTAAGACCGAGGGTCAGATCACAGATATACGAGGAGCCTGAAATTGCCACCCGGGAAATTTGTGACCCTTCAAATCTAATTGAAAATTTCTCTTTGATATTTTGAAAAAATACTTTTTATTGGAACATTCAATATTTGCTTGATGATTATTTCGAATAATATACGTTATTCCTCATTGCAAAATGAGCAACCGACAATTTTGTATAGTTATGTTTTTATCACTCAAATAATTGAAATGTTTTCAACGGACATCCATTTGACGAATCCAACGAATCGATAAGCAGACACAAACGCAAATTGAAAAGAGCAATTTTGATTTCGTAAAAAGGTAAAAACCTCTCTCATTTCACAGAGAGCTCTTACAAAAGGTCACCCACGTTAACTATGAATGGCCAAAAACAAGCTCGCCATGGACACGAATGGAAATTAAAAAAGCATTCTAGAACGGAAATACGAATTGAATTTAAGTACATTTTAAATTTCGAACCCCTGGCTTTGACTCCGAAATAAAAGGATAGTCGCATTCGAATTCGAATGCGAGTGCTTTTTGATCTTGTTCGCGTGGCACGTTCCCTTAACGGCTGTAGCAATGGCGGGGCATGTGACTAAATGGATTATTTTCTTCGTGTGTTCTTTTTTCAAACGATTTTCGGATCCGTCCTGCTTTTATAACGCCTAATCGCCTGTTATGTAATTTGGCTACTTATATTTAGAGATGCAAAGGTTACTTTCGTTTGAACATAGAACAATTTTGAAATGTGTTGCGTTCTAAGCGATGCGTTCCTTTGTATTGCGAACCATTTTAAATAGAGCTCCGTGGCCGGCTTCGTTTCTTACTTTATAGTAGAATGGTGTACTAGAAGATGGTTCATTTTAAGATGGTGGGGTACAAAAGAGGAAACAAAAGGTTGACAAGGACGAGTGATTGGATTACGGAGGGTTGACTTTACGGTCACCGTGCAATTTGTAAATTGACTTTGGCAATCTGTTTATATGCGTATTGCGGTTAGATTATCTTGATTGTTGCATTGAGCGGCAATTTTTGTTTTTTCGCGGGAATGGTGGTGTTTTTCGATTCCCTTTATTGCATCGTATAGATGTATTAATTTTTTTTTGTGATTGTTTGGTATTTACTATATGAGTTTATAATTGATATTTTTTTATCGTTAAAAATATTTATTATTGAAAATTAAAAATACAAATAGGTATAGGACGGCATTATAACAAATCAAGTTTTTACAAAATGCTAACGAGTCCAATTAAACAAGTCACACAAATAGTCATAATTATCGTATTTTTTAAAGTTAAAATGCTGATTTAAAGAAAATATATTGAATATATATCTGCAGTTAAATATATAAGCAGAAAGCATATTTTGTTATTTTGTATCATTTTAGTATCGGTATTTAAGATATTTAATCAAAATAACGTTGACAAAGTTCACATTTCATAGTTAAATCTTATTCAAGAATACTGTAAAGTCATCCATATCCATACAATCGTCAAAACATCCCCATATCCCTCGGGGGAAAGTTTATTAAAAATATAAGTTCGTATGTCTGCATTAGCACAAGAAAGAGTCGATCCGTCATCGAATGACTACTGATTTATTTTAATGGAGATAATATGCTTTTGATAGCGCTTTTCGGGTAAGGGTAGCGTATTTGATACGTGACTATTTTTCAAGGGATGGTTGTCTTAGAAATTGATGATTGTGTGAGATGATTTATTTGTAATGTAAATTTGGGAATTTGTAATTTAAATGGAAATTTTACTTTCTTACATATTTCGTGAATTGTGAATCATGCACTCATTAATTGAGAGGCAGAAATCCTAAAGTAGAAATGCAACTTATAATATAGTGATATTTTTAAAGTAAAGTAACTTTTATTCAAATTCATACCTTATTAATATTAAGCTGACATACCTATTTCTGCCTTTATATTCTCACGAAAAAATAGGTATGTCACCTCATCAGCTGTCAACATATTCCCAATTTATCTTTCCTAATTTAGTTCTCGTAATATTACTGTAGTAGATACACAGATACATATATATACTGCACTTTAAATAATCACCTTTATTCCTTATTTAAAACCTGACAGGTTATTATTTTATCTTATAAATACGCTTCCACAAACCTATTCGTAGTGAATAGTGGTTATAAAAAGTGCTAAAACAGTATATAAATGTATCAACTACACTAACATTACGAGGAGTACCCCACTAGCCTCTATCAATCACTTATGGAAACCTATCAGGGCACATCCATTATGCAAGAGATAAGTTTGTAATACTCCAACGTATCGGACCCTTGGAGGAATGACAAACCACCACTTTCATATTTACCTCAAATATACGTTCTTCAGTAATTTTGTGACTTCCAAAAGGATAGTAGAAATTTAATTAATAATTAAAAAAGATATTAGGATTAAGAGTCATGGCAGATGTTAGCTAATTCAATAACAGGACAGTCAGTTCAAGACAATTGTTAGGCAGCTAATGTTGAAAAGCTAAACATATTTATCTCAAATAAACCAAAACATTTATAAAATAGTAAGTATCGATTTTCGCGGTGTCTTTTCCTTAGAATGACTTTTACGAAACGGAAAATTGACAATTCATAAGTACTTTGTATGAAGTTTAATTATTAAAAATATATTCAATTTAATTTCATTCCATTCTATTCCATTCGTAATGTGTTGTTCTCAGGCGGTAATTAAAAATAAATAAGATTGGAATAAGCTTAATGCATGTTCCATGTGCACGATCAATTTCTTCAAAAAAATATTAATATTGTTCTTCTTTTCTTTGTTTTCCATTTTTATGCATAAATCTTTAACATTCGGTTCGCTTAATTCTTCTTATAAAGTTTCGTCTGTAAGTATATCGTTTACAGGAAGTATAAACTACACTGTATAAACAGTGCATTGTTAAAAACGCCTTAACCCTCCGACATATGTTACTAACCCTTATTGGCTACCCCTGCTCCCTGCGTGGACGAGACGCGACAATCTACACGACATGTGACAACCGAGACACTTTGTATTGGGGACACACGGTGCTGAAGTTTCGAGAACACTTGTGAGTAAATAGTATCCTCCGAGTTACTACTCATACCATTATGTAACTCTGCCTGGTCTTTTTTATGTTATAGCAGGCAAGCGGGGCACGCAGTTCACCTGATGTTAAGTGACTGACCGCAGCCCATGAACATCTTCAACAGCAAAGTGTCGAGATGCCTTGCCGGCTTGGAGGAAGGGGATATGGAATGGTTTAATAATAGGATATAATATGAAGTTGGGAGAGTAGTAGGACAGGACGGGAGAGGAACAGGATGGGAATACGGGCACCCGCTCACCGGTCTTCTGCTGGGGAAGCTTGGGCTGTGCGAGCTTGGCCCGATCGTGCAATGCTCGGCTTTCACTCTTTTCTTGCTGAAGATGTTATGAGCGGGTAGAAATGGGGTGGCGACACATGAATTCTAACCCGTCGTCACATTGGCCAATGTGGTATTACGCCACAATCTCCACGAAGGCTCCTATTATTTATCCGTCGATAGTAAGCCGTTGTTTAATTTATTATTATGTTTTTTTTGCGATGTGATAAAGCTCAAAAATAAAAAAGAAATCCACGAAAGGTTGTGTTTAGTATAAGCTATGTGTGTGTGCTTGTTGTGGTATCTGAGGAACGCTGTGTCACAGAGGGTGACCCTCTCAAAAGGGAATGTCCGTTCTTCGGGGAATTCGTCTGGTCAGCTCCTTGCTCTGAGTAAGATTACGATGCTGTGGAAATCACTCTTTGACGCTTGGACCTTTGTTTTGTTAACTCTAAATACTATTGTATGTGTTTTATTACATACCTACTTAGTATGGATGTAAAGTTGAGTTATTACTGAACAAATTATAGTTAAATATTAATCTTTTAATAACGTAGTTTATATTTATTTTCAGTATTCCTATTTTTTTATTATTTTATTTTGAGTGCGGCTTACACTCTTGAGGGATGATTTCAATAAAAAAGGAAAAATCTAAATATTAAATTTTCGTGGTGAAGATGTTAAATGAAGAACAATCTGTTAATTGATTTTACATAATTATCAACATTATGTCAGAGAAAAACCTCAATATAGTAACACAGTTTTTAAATCACACAAGAAAGTTTTTCGAATGAAAAAATCTATTTGTATAAAAGGTAAAACGACATTTTTTCAGTCCACGTTTACTCCCCTACAATAGAGATAATATCTACATAAAGCAGGAAAACATCAAGTATTATGAGCATTCAGTCAGTACATTTGTTAAACACCCACCGGACCCAAACCTTTAGTTTCGTATCGCACCAAATTTCCACATTAGCATACAAAATATCTCTTCCACACTAATTAGTGTGGTTTCGGAAATTTCGCAAATCATATTATTATTCTAATGCGGTATTGTTGGTTTCGTGTTCACTTCGACATTTGGACCGGATGAACTATTAAAATAATCGCCGAATTTCAATAAACGACTATTATATGGTCGGTAATGTTTGGAGAAAATTAGAAGGATGTAATCATTTTGATACTTAATATCGCAAGGTTCGCATTGATTGCAGAGAAAACCAACAGGATGATTTAGACTATAAATAAGCATTCGCAGAATAATTAAAAAAACATTTAATTTTAAAAGTTAAAAGTTGATACTGTGGTGGAATTGGGTATTAAAAATTCATATATAAAATTATTACATTTTGAAAAATTTCAATAATATAATGGACATTACATATGAAGCTAGGCTTTTAAAGTGTAAATCGTCCCAAACATGAATGATTAATTTCCCCGAATTCAATTACGATAGCTATAAAATCGTTAATTTTATTTATTTTAATAATAAAAATTAACTATGTAGTATGTGTATATTAAAATGTACCTGAGAGTGGTATAAGTACAGAGGTTAGGTTAGATAATCGATATTTTGACTGCTTCTAGAAACTTCTCCGTGACCGCGCTCGCTATAAAATGCTCGAAACATCGGGTTAATAATAGTGTAAAATAATGTATAATAAACCGCATTTAAACCCTTTTTTATTAAATATGCTTCTAGAATTGTAAAAATTTCATGAGACTTTGTTTAAATTGTATATACCTGTAATTTGCATGCAAATTAATTAAATGTTACATGTATTATTTTATTTTATATCTTAATCAGTTTGCAATGCTGTTACTATATCGAAATAAATAAATAGAAATGCAATAAAAACTATCAAATCATCTTCCTCCATGTATAAAACAAATGAAATGTTCCGAGCTACCTGTTTTACGCCTGCAGGTTATGTTTTGTTGTGTCTGGAGACGCGGGTTGCATGCTAAATTATTTGTGGATCTTGTGGATATAAGAATAGATATATTTATTTAGCGGGGGCTCACTGAAAATCAGCGCTGCCATGGCTTTCAGCACATGCTGACTGGACTTCCCATCCATGACACCGCCATACTTATTTATTTTTCGTCACTTTTTTTAATGTAAGAGGTTTTATGTTATTGTATCTCATGTGTGGTCTTGTGTGATGTGAATAAATGTTTTTCTTTCTGTCCATAAATCTATACAAATACATAATAACTAACATGTGATTTCAAAGATAACGTCTTCAAGAAAAGATTTAAAATATTTTACTTCTTAATATTCACCATAGCGTTACATAAGTTTCATTTTACATATAAAATGTAGAATACGTGATTATAAAACTGACATCACTTTTATACATGCATTCAAACATTTGAGTCCATAATATCTAATATTGTTTTTCGTATCATGAAAATTTCTAAATTGTATAAACGTATTCATTTGCAATGGGTGTATTCTTGAAAACAATTTTCTTTGGCGAATGAAAAAACAATTGTGACGTTTTTATAAATTCAAAAATCCTCTCATAACAGGTGAGATTAAAAAAACGTCCTTGGAATATTAATGAGTACGAAACAGATATTAGATTGAGTCCAAACATCCATCGCATTAGTTAATTAAAAATTGGCCTCTCGACATCTTGTACTGCAACCCTTCCGGAGGCCAGCCTCCTGGGACCTCCGCGATTGCTATTCTTTATTGGACCCGAGAAACGTGTGGTGGTTTTACTAGCGTTTTATTAAAATTTCTCTAATGTAAAAAAAAAACTTTTAGTAGTACTGGTCACTTCATGTGAGCAGGAGTAAACGAAACATTTTAATTACTTATTACTATGAATTACGAATAAATAATATTTCAATTCATAAAGAAGACTTAACAATATGATTCACTTCATTTAAAATAGTATTTCGGATAACTATATCAGACCCTGTCCTGGAGTCGCAGTTAGGAAAATAAAACAAAAAAAAAAACGCCTTTCATTTTAATTGGCAATGTTATAATGGTGCGGATTCGTTGTTATTTTTGTTCAATTAAATTCTATTTCAGACTGTAAAAGCGTCCAATTAGTACTTTTACAAAATATGAAACCTATTTTGCTTTAACAAAATTCCCAGAGATAGAATTTTAATAATTCCCGAAAATTTTAAAAGAGCGATGATTTTAAAATATATATGTGATCATAATATTGCAAAACATTACTTTCGAAATAAAACTGCAAAAAACCGCCTCAAAGTCTAACGTACCTTTATCCTCAACGGTAAAACAACTGAGTTGTTTGCCGGTAATTGGCGAAATATCGGCGTCCGATATCCGGCGCTGAATATTTTTCCTTGTAAGCGATTGCAATTCGTATTAGGTCAATATCTTCGCACTCCATTTGTATTAAGGTCATATACTGGTTCTTTTATGCATTCATCATTACAGCATAATACTACAATTGGTGTATTTATGTGGTACTATAGTAATGAAAAAGACGTTGCTATAATTATATATTTGAATTTTGACTCTCAGCTTTGTTATTTTTTTAATTAAAACCAAAGCCTTTGCTTCCAAATGACATAATATGTATTCGAATTTAGCTCTAAAATTTGAAATTTCGAATTTTGGTTTATAATTTGGATTTAAATTTGAAACTTGGAATTTCGAATAACGAAATTTGAAATTTAGAATTTCGAATTGAAATTTAGAATTTCGAATTGAAATTGGAAAGCTATAATTTTTAAATAGCATTGGGAAGTGGGATGATATTTTTAAAATCGTTTTATAATTGAGGTTATGGATTTGACACATAAAATGTATACGATAAAACTAATGGTGGATTGAGAGTGTAGCCGAAAGTTATTTTAAAACAAGATCAAAGTGGAGTCCGTTAATCTCGTATCAACATACGTTGTCATAATGTCTGTGTGTCTATTTGTGCACGTCAAAGATTGTTTTGCTTGACCGAAAATAGAACGCTTTGTGGTTAATGTTATTTAATAAGTTTATAAATTTCTAATAAGCTGTATGTGTTCTTGTAAAATTGGAAACATGTTAGTAATAATATTATCATGTTAATATTTAGCTTATTATGTTAAGGAATGTTTGTCTTAGTTCTTATAAACGACGGAACGTCATAGTATAACATATACGAATCGTTTTCATAAACGAGCGGTTATAATCAACCAATCGAAACCAGTTTTGGTAGTTAACATCACGTTTATTATAGATATGCTTTAGACTTACGCCTAGTAAGCTAAAGTGTATCTATAATAAACTACGTATTGAACTGCCCGTAAGTAAAACGACTCGTTTTATTTTTATAGGAACTGGGTATTAGGGATATTACTTAAAATTATTTTATTTGCATTAAGGCTATAGTATACATATCAATTTTAATAAGTGTACATTTTTATTCTTAACCAAAGTAAGAAACTAATTCCGTTTACAATTTTTTTGAACAAAAAAAAACCCATATTTTCCCTCAAGGTTTCAGGTTTGCAAAAACAAGAATACAGCGAATAAAAACGATTACGAACAGCAAATGTAAAGCAATGAACATACAATAGAAAATTCAATTGCAAAACAAAGGTAAAAACGACACCCCACAGCAATCCTGTCTTCTCGGCCGCTGCTATTCAAATATTAAAATTTAATCGGCCCGATGTCGCGAGTCAAATTAGCCTCTCTTGAGAGATGGCCAAAGAATAAGGATCACGCAGATGTTTAAATTAATTAATCTATTAAATAATTAATAGGCATAAAATAATCAGGCCAAATTAAAGGGTGTTTCGTATTTAGTATCACTTATATTGTTCTACGCATGTTATTGATCAAAAAGACCATTCAGATAACATTTTATATCCGGATGATTTATTTTAACGAGCCTGTTAAAAATCATCTTCAAGAAGAAACCAAGACCGTCTAAACATATCTATAATTAATTATTCCTGAA
>LQNK01000201.1:104144-144470 GCA_001586405.1 Phoebis sennae | reverse complement strand
TTAGGCCCGTATTCAGAGTTGTCGCTCAGATCAACATTCAACCGAGATTCGATTTGATTACCGATCAGCACTTAAGACGATACCTTATTCCAAAATGAAACTTGAGCTTTGTTCCGTAGAGACTTGTCTTGAGTAAGGATATGATCAATGATCATGGAAACGATAATCAAAACTTACTTTTGTCTTTAATGTTTCACGTCACATTATTACACGGCACATCATCAAATGTTTTAGTAAAATTACTGTTTTTTAAACAGCTATTAATATCTTTATTTTGAACTATAACAATTAAGGAACAATAAAATAGTAAAATGTCAATCGTTACTCAAGGCACCTATTCACCACATTTACGCAATCAACGATCAAATCTATACTCAGTGACAGATCTAGACTTAAGTGACGTTTTGGAATAAATAGCTGAGGGTAGATTTGGTGATCTTCGATCGTTTGAGAAACGATTGTCAGATCGAGTATTAAATAACGTTCTGGAATCAAATCTTGACTCAAAACTCGACTTAAAACTCGAATCATAGCTCAAGATGCAACTTTGAATACGGGCCTTAGACTGTTCTACGCATTTTAATGTATTGCATTATATTTTTATCGCATATATTGTATCAAAGATGCGTCCAAAAAGATCATTCAGATATCATTAAAAATGAATTGAGAATATTTATTTTTCAAAACATTTTATAACTGGATAGTTTATTTTACAAGCATTAGGCTTGTTAAAAATCATCTTCAAGAAGAAACTAAGACTGTCTAAACTGTCTATGAAATTGAACTTAAAAGATTACGAATATGCTCTGATATATAAAAAAAAGGTGCTATTTAAACATTTCTTCAAGGTATAATTTTGCCGAATTTATAAAAATGTGACAATGTTATTTTAAGAACTACAATACACTTAAAATTAAGCTCTACTGTAGAGTTTCCACGTTATTAAAATTTGCTATCTATATAAACTGTAATGGGATATCTACCCTTTATTCTTTGACCAATCGCAGTGATACAGTAATTGTAAAGTCGAAGAAAAGATATTAATTCCTACGCCTTCACTGTCGTTTGTTTTCGAGGCATTACGACCAATTTTGAGTTAATATTCTTCTGGGGAGGGAAGGAAGCTGTTTGGTATTAACTGTTTACGAGTTTGGAGTAACTGCGACATTTTTGGGAGAAATTGGAAGAATTTAATATGCAGATTAAAGTACCTTTGAATATTTTGATAAAACTTATCAACGTCTTAGCATCTTCTTAATTGAAGTTGAAATATAATATTTGTGTTTATTCTTTATACAATAAACTTATAAAATAGGGGTTTATTTAGTTTTACCACCCTTTACTCAGTCAGGGTATATCCAGACGTATGTCGGGTTAAATATGAGAGGTATCAGAGAAGTTTTCAGTTTGCCTCAAACACCTACACAAAAATGGTTCTAGCTGTCGGCATATTTAATTCGGTTAATAGCAAAAGATATAGATAAAGAGAAGAGATATAGAGAAAGACATAGATTTTTCTGACAAAGAAATCATAGTAACAGCCCTGATTTTGGAAGTTGGCGGTGTTGGAACACCCGCGTCTCGGAGAGCACGTAAAGCCGTCGGTCCTGCCTGATCTCTCTCCGATCGTGTCGGTCTGCCGTCCCATCGGGTTATGTGAGTAAAAGGAAAAGAGAGTGCACCTGTGTTCGCGCGTACACTTGTGCACTATAATATTTCCTGCGCAGCTGGCTAGTCTCTGTCGAGATTGGCTACCATGGCCGAAATCGGTCTGGGGAGCTATTATTAGCAAAAGATCTCCATTGCTATTAACGTGTAACTCTAAATGGAGCAATTTAAGTAGGATATCGACATGGTGATATACAAGCTAGTCCTAACAAGGTATTGGTTGTTGAATACTATAAGCCAGCTGCTTCTATCTCTTCAACGACACAAGGTCTCTTAAAAACTAAATAAATAATTTTATCTACATTATAAAGAGGAAAGCTTTGTATATTTATAATGAATTCGAAAGCTACATTATCCACGAGTAACATACATATATAGTTATAACATTATACTACAGGATTTAATGTTATTCTTTTTGAAATATATTCATTCAGAGAGATTCATACTACTCAATTTGACGTTCATTTCAAATGTCTGTAACATATTTAAGTATACGATTAGAGGTTTACTTCTGGAGGAGACTGCAATCAGATGGAAGAATTCTCAATTATACTACTAACTATACATTGAGGGTCGCCGTTTTTGTGCTCACCAGGTGGCGCTACAGGCGAGTGAGGTCCGGACTTGAACTGAAATATTGCTATAAAAGTTTTATATTAAGTCTAGCGTTAAACAAAGTTTACAATTAAATAATAATTAATACATCGAGCATGCCACAGTATTCACACTTGGACAATCTTGGACAATCTCATTTTGTTCGGAAAAAAGGTGGAAACAAGTTTCCGAAAGATAAACTGTTTCAAAGCAGCAGTTAGCAGTGTTAGATATAATTAGAAAAATGTTTTAAATTAAATATTTCGTATTACATCAGAGTAGTCTAAAAACACATAAAACCGTGCAGCCCATAAACAGTGGCAAGTGACTGCTCGGAGACCTCACGCTACACTAGCGCCTCTAGTGGCAAATTCACACGCGTTAGCCTTCATTTTATTTGCTATTCCGCGTGGGTTTGCTCCCGTAGCACGTTATAGCCTGCTCTCTTTTCTTGAAAAAAAAAATTGTTGTTAGATAGACACTTTTTTTCAAATCGGACCAGTACTTCACGAGATTAGCGCGTTCAAACAAACAAACTAAACAACTTTATAATATTAGAACAATGCTATAACATTATCTCTTCTACTAGCCATCGTATCACTCAAGTTCTCACCGCTAATAAAATAATCGCTTTAAAAGTAAAGCTATACTTTTACCATATCTTCCACTCGCTATCGCTTCGCTCGCGTTCTCGCCGCTACACCTTTGACCCAGCCATGTCGCCGGTCACCGCTCGATCGATACAGCCTCTCTTGAGCTTTTTGTCCCTCCTCCCCACTCCACACCCCCCTGGGCGTATTACGTTCCCATTTTTACGTTAGCTTTACGTGGACCTTATTGATTTATAAACAAAAATACTTAAAGTTTGACGACTTTTATATGATAAAGATTGGTAGTTATAATTTGCGAGATTGAAGCAATAAGGCTGGCTTTTCGTAGACTTCTATTGTACGTACTGTACAATAGTAATACTTTTGTTAGTTCTTTTTAATTTGTGTACAATAAAGTGTAATTAATAAATCAATTAGTTCATTTCTTCATTATTATTCAGTGTTGTATGAAAAAGGAAGAGTGTTTGTTTCGTCCAAGTAATCAATTTACGTAAGTTTGAGATAGGCTTAAATATAATTACTATCTATTTCTCTCTTTATTATAGTCATAGAAACAACATAACATTTAAGCTCAAAGGTATGTCTTTTAAATACTTGAACATATGCCTTCTGAAAACTCACACAATATTCCTTCACATATATTTCCAACAATTTAAGGCTTTATCTACTATAACCACATAAAAGCAATAAAAAACAAGGTGTTTCACTATTGGTGGAAATTGTCGCGAGGGGCGTGGCGTCTCTTTGTCGCCGATGGGCGTGTTGTCACTGTGGAACTTTAAAAAGCCTTCAAGTTAAGGGCGGAAACTGGGGACACACCCTTAGGAAATAATACGGTATATATATTTGTATGAATAATAGACTTTAGTAAACAAAGTGTTGTAGAGGTGACAGTAGACAGTATACTATTTGTATGAATTCATGATAGTACGAGGTATATATATTTGAATTCATGATAGACATTAGTAAAAACAATGGTTGTAGAGTGAGTGACAGTATAATGTACTATTTGTATGAATTATAGACTTTAGTAAAAAAAATGGTTGTATAGGTGACAGTAGACAGTATACTATTTGTATGAATTCATGAAAGACTTTTGTAAAGAATCGGTATATATATATTTGTATGAATTATAGATTTTAGTAAAAAAATGGTTGTAGAGGTGGCAGTAGACAGTATACTATTTGTATGAATTATAGACTTTAGTAAAGAAATTGTTGTAGAGGTGACAGTAGACAGTATAGTATTTGTATGAATTATAGACTTAAGTAAATAAATTTTTGTAGAGTTGTGGAAATTTTATTAGTTTTTAAATTTGTAATCTACACTCATATAATAAAGAGGGAAAATTGTTTCGTTGTATAAGTAGGCTCAAAAACTACTGGACCGTAACGAACTTAATTGTATTTTAGAAATTTTTTTAGTTTCAAAAGTATCCTGATTTCTCTAAACGAGGATATTATCCTAAATGCTAAAGTTTAAGAGGATGTATGTATGTATGTATATGTTTGTTATTCTTTCCCATAAAAACTACTCAACGAGGTTAGGATCCAGAATAACCTATAGGCAATCATTCAATTCAATCCCGGAATTGCCACGGGATCAGAGGATACGAGGCTGAAACCGCGGGATATGGCTAGTTTTATAATATAAAGGACTTTTTAAAGCAATAAAAATATTAACTATACCTATACGATCTTCTTACGTGATGTCTACAAATTAGTGTCTAGGTTGAATCGGTATCGTTTTTTTAATAATTGCGCTGTGAATTTTGATTATAATTACATTTGAGTCACGCACCAGTTTTTATAATTGACCTGATGATGAACGTTTAACGTGTCTGCTTATTATTATTAGGACCGACAGCTAGGACCATTCTTGGGGAGGTGTTTGAGGCAAGCTGAAATCTTGTATGATCTCCTATTATACTCCGACATGGAACTGCAGATCTGTGAGGATAAATCTAAATTAACCCTGAAAATTTTAAAAATATTTATTTATAATTATACTTAATCTAAAAGTATCTATAAACAAAGTAGTATATTTTACGTCAGAACTTTAATATTCGCACCATTTTTGCAGAAAATAGTAACGTAAAAATTATGAACATCCATAAAATGGAATTGGGAATTGTTTTTATAGAGATTCTTTTGAAAAACTGTTGTTTTTAGTTTGTGGTTTAAATATAATTTAATTTATTTATAATCTTAATTAGAATAAATGTCCTTTTTTAGTAATTATTTTTGTTAGTGCGATACTTTTCGACAAGTGAAAATGGATATACAAATTTCCAGAGAAAATTGTTTAAAATGACTTAAATTGGTAACAAAGTGATTTTAAAGGTTGTAAGCATATTTGGCATAGAGAAACAGAATACCTCTTTTTAATATCACTTAAAAAGCCAAACATATATGAATTTTTATTCTAAGTACAGACAGAGGAGATGTCTTCGCCGCACCCCCACGGGGATGGGGAGGGGGTAAGCTTTCCGCTACAGCCTTACGATGCCTTTGTTCTCGGAGGAAAAGAAAAAACCTCTTGCAATTTATCGATTCTTACGTGAACAGCATTTAGGTCAGAGCGATTCTTATTGTGAAATTCTTGTACAATGAATATGGAATGGGATTTTCATTAAACCGTTTTTTGGTGGAGTTTTTTGAAAGTCTATGTTTGTTATTTTCTGTTGGAACTTTGAGACAATGCGACTACTTAATATAGTTTATTCATGGATTCTTAGAATAATTGGGTAGGTATAGTAGACACTTTGAAAAGCAAATTCAGTATTATTTAAAATTTGATTTATTTATAAACATTCACAATTTGTGTTCGTTAACGCAGTGTGTATTAAAATCAATATTTTCTATACACATCGTGTAAGGTACTTTAATGCTATTTAAATGCTAATGCTAATATGTATTTTTTTAAATAATTTAGCTAACAATTTTATAAGCACTTTCGGAATATATCATAATAATATAACTTTTCTATTAATAAGGATGAATAAAGATATAAAGCGGTTGTCCTTAAAAGTACGAGTTGATAATGTAACCAGATTTAAAATGCTAAAATAAACACGAAACATCTCTATTTTATAATTCAATGCCAATATTCACTTAACCCTTAAAAGTGCGCGGGCATGCCCATTCATTTATATTCAACGTGGGCCTATTCAGCCACCTACACTTAAATTGTATATTTTTACATTATGTAAGCCCCGGCGTATTTCTTTTTAAAAAGTAGCTATTCACGGACGATACATTTATTAAAACGTATACATGTCGAGACGTTATTCAACTCTGAGTGGGTCGTAGTCGGATCTCAATTACACTGATGTTCCAAAGAGCCTTTTCAGCGGAATTTCAAACAAAATCTTGCTCGCGGAATAAAAATTAAGACGTGTTTTATTTCGGCGCGGCTTTTATGTTACGTCCAACGGGTTTATTACATTGTTGGTTTTTAATTAAGAATGGTTAGTGTCTTTATAATGTTTCGAATGTGCAAATTAGTTTTTTTATGGTATCATTTTTTATTATAAATTTCGTAAAATATATATTAAAATATTACAACTTTTAAAACAATTGAATATTACATTAAATATATTGTCGTGGTTCAATTTAAGTACCTCGTCCTTAGTATTTCATTGTCGTAGCAAGAGGTCTCATTATTTTACGTATGCAGTAACTATCGATATAAACGACTAAGGAAAAATTGTTATGACTTAGCCAAATATATAGCGATTTTACTATCTGCGCGTCTTCGCTCCCGCCTACAAAATATAGCCTATGTTAGTCTCGTAGATATTGTAGTTTTTGAAAGGTGAAATAATTTAAAAAATCGGTCCAGTAGCTTTTGAGCTTATTCATTACAACCAAACAAAGTTTTATAGATAGACAATATATTTGTTTCATGAGAGAAACGAAACGCAACTTGGCATTTGACAATATTGAACAAAATGCATGGCGTGTTTATCGTAACTATATTAAGTTACATAACTATATTCACAGATTATACACGGCTATCAGACGCAACAGCATATAATGTGTCCATAACCATTCCTTAGAAAGCCACGTGCATATTACAGTTTTAGGTCTGTGTGATTATGTTATGAGCGTGACAAATCTAATACATCTTCTTGGTTATTTCCGCGACTTTCACTGTTTATAATGACATAATGCGTATCATTTGTTGTCGGCTTGTATTGGTACTGTTAAGGTAAACTCGATCATGATCAAGCTATGGTTTAAAGTAGGCTACTCTTAAATGAAGTCTTAGTTTAAAATTATATGCAGATTCAAATATTTCATATCTTACTTATGATATTATAAATGTGGAAGTAGAGATGAATGGATGATGTTGTGTGTGTGTTCGGGTGATTCGATGTTTGTGTGTTAATCACGCCTCAACTACAGAACGGATTTTGATCAAATTTTAATGGACCGATAGGCTATTGGCTGGCTTAGTGATCGTATACCTTTTATTGATCTAAAGAGCACAAGCAGAACCTAATATACAAAAATGATAATACAAACTAGTATACATACGTAGGTACAAGATTAAAGAGAAATTATGAGGAGAATTTTTGATGACAATGTTAGAAAATGTTTAATGATGGTTTGATTGATTTTGAGGAAGTAAGTTGTTAATATAAAAACTGCTGACTGCACCATAATAACAACCTTGTAACCAAGCATAAAATCAAGAATTGCTTCTTAATTTTCTCAGTTACAATGTAAAATTTGCATCCAAATTTATCCCGTCAATAAAGACGGGCCATTACCTTTTAACAAGTTTATAACGAAATGCAGATCAATAGACATCCTCAGAACATTGTTCGTTAATTGGCTAAGAAAAATTAATTTTACAAAGGGTTCTCGCAACGGGTCCCAGCGGGCTTCTATCACAAAGACGAAAGAGTAAGCCGTTACCTACACTGAGATAATTGAACATTGTACAGAAATATGTAAATTAGTTTTAGCCCCGTGAAAATTAACTTTTTCATCATGAATTATGTCCTTGATGGTGTCTTCGGGGATCTTTTGGGAGTTTTTCGAGATTTTTCAACGCGAAAGGGTGAGTTTATGGAAGGGTCGAAAAACGGCGCGCTTAGAAGGGTTAAGTGTTATGAAGTTTGTGCGTTAGAAGAGTTTTTCGAAATATTTTTGCTGATATTTATTTTGGTGATTCTTTGGGGGCTTTTTATAAGTACTACGAATTATTACTTTCTTAGCTATCTGTGTTGTTTTAATAAAACTGTTTTATCGGGTAATCCCGGAATAAAAAATAACTTATGATATTAATGCCTATTAATGCCTAGCTAGTTTTTCTACGCTTCGCTACCATACTTTTGATCCCGTGGGAATTCCGGAATTGGAAGTAGCCTATATGTCATTCTGGGACTTAACCTATACGAATAACAACTTTCATCACAATCAGTTTAGTAGTTTTTGCGTGAAAGAGTAACAAAAAAACATACATACATCCTCTCAAACTTTCGCATTTATAATATTAGCAGGATAGGTTAGGTCTAACTAGCACAAAAATCTTTTTTCAAATCCGACTAGCAGTTAAACAAACTAACTCTTCAGCTTAATAACATCAGTACTGAACTATAGACTATAGATAATATATTTAACAAATGTTAACCTACCGACCCTTGACTGTAAACTTTTGACTAAAACCCCTTTTCGATAAAATTCATATACATGAAGTTGGGTGATTATTTCCGGTGAAAAGCTTTAATACCCAAAACTATTATGAGTTGAGTATGGGTATTTATCACGGAAACATAAAATAATGAAGACATTTATGGAATAGTTTCTGCCCGCAGCATCGCTCACGTTAATTTTAGGGTCTATAAAAATATTCAATCGTCTAATCCAGTTACCTAAAATATTCAAAATTTCATCAAAAATCGTTCAATATTTGCGGTGCTTTCCGCGTATGTAATCCGTTTTATGGGATTTCCGGGATTCAAGATCCTATGTCCTTCTTATGTTCCTAAGCTATCTCTCTAGAAATTTTCTGCCGAATTGGTTTAGCAGATCTCGAGATATGAGTGTTGTCACAAACCAGTCTTTGTTTTATTTACTCGTATATAGATTAGTAGGATATCGAAATAGTACTGGGTTTTTACCGTTGAGTAAGTTGAATAGTTTTGTTTCCCTTAATGGAGAAATTATTTGTTAAAGTATAAGCTACGTAAACACTTCTTACTTTTATTTGTGATAGTATGAAAAATGTTCTAAGAAACTATCTCACAGTAGTTATTTTAGAAGTTTTCTAAATATTTTATTATCTTTTAATGAAAATACATTAAATAAGAGATAAAATTAGCTTAGCTTAGCTTGCTGTTTTGTTTTTTTCCATTTTATTGTTGCTTCGTCATGCGTGCTGTGCACACCTTAAAAGGTTTTATTATCCAAAATATTTTTTCCTTCTAATGTTAAATATGTAAGTACTGAGGATAAACCAATAGTGTGTCTATTAAATAAATAAATATAAAAATCATACAAAACATACATTAACAAATATTCGTAGCTCGATGTTAAAGGATTACCAGCGAAGCGTGTGCAACCTTTTCACATTTAGCCCCAAGCCCCAAACTTTTAGACCGCAGTATTGACGAAAGGGGATGTTTAGAAACTAAACGTGTGGTAGTAGTACTAGTAGATTACAGCTATTTTTAACCGACTGCGACAGAAGTAGTAATGTTTTTATTTATTTAGTATAGGTTTATCAACAAAATTACATGATAATACTGACTAATTTAAAATATAGGTGACATGTAATTTTAATTATAGATAAACAGCATGCATGATTTACAAGTATTTAAATAAACTAATACGTATACTGCAGAATTAAAATATTTTCGAATGTATGTATGTATATAATTATGTATGTTTGTATGTCTATTTCTTTACAGTCCAAAATAATTAACAATATTTAAATGACCCATTTTTTCTTAAAATAAATCGATTGAATAATTTTCACTACAACTTTACTTATACTAACCAAGGTCAAAGATGAGTAAAATAATTTGCAAATAGGCCATAATTTTATAATTCATATAATTTAACTATTTCATAGTATCAAAGAAATGCACATAAATCTATGATAAACTTCGAATTGAGGTCACACGAGCTAAGCTTCACCTAAACCCTTATTATTCCTTCCTCAGTTCCTCATGCATGCTGGGCATTCTTCGAGATATTACGTATTCTGAAAGATCATAAATAATAACAGAAGCATACGATCGGTCTTAATAACATCTCCTAATACAATCTTTAAGTCGTTCACTCAATCACCGTTTAAAAATAGAATGACGCAGTGAATACAGCAATGGTCTATTGCGCCGGAGGGTGTGGGTTCAATCCCCACAAGTAGAAAATTTTCGCCAAAAAATAGAACCGACTTCCTCGCTCTAAGAAGTATACAAGAAAAGGTATAGTTATAGAAATGAGTACAAGTGGCGCTCTTATCTTACAGCGATCTCTTCCAGATAACCGAAAAAGATTAGGAAAAGTTGCATAGTATAAAAAGAGTGCATACAGAGTAGAATAAAATAAATTATATAATTAAAAATATAGACAAGCAGTCCCAAAAAAATGTTTAAAACTAAATTTCAAAGAAACATTTGCAACTGCAAAGTCTGAGGACAAATAATGCCGCTGTTTTCTACAAATACTGGCGAACCAAAAATAGTGTAACGTTAATAGTGAAGTGACCATTAGGCACGTGCCCTGGGAACTGGCACATGTTTTGTGCGTGACGTCGCGTGCGGTCACATGTCTCACCACACTTCGCCTGCCCACGAAGGGAAGGTACTTTTTTTTAATGTAGCAATGTTAACTGAGGCTAATTCTGTGTTAAACCTATTTGTGTTTTCGATAAGTTGACAAATGTTATACGATGAAAATTGAAATGTGTTAATAGCATAACAACTTTCACGTTTTCTGTCTTTCTTTTTTTTCAATTTTGACGAATTTCTTCACTAGTAAGTAGTAACTAAGATAGATTACAAGAATGTTAATTAATAAAAGACATACGCTGTCTAGAAGATAGTGTAAAACGAATAAGTATAGCATGTTAGTATCTAACATGCTATACATTTTCGTTTTGAATCACTATTTGAGGACTCGTCTCAATTCAAGCATGCTTTTGTCTTACTGGTATTGAGTTTTCCACAAATTTTCACATGCCATTACAGGTTATTTACCCAATGCGACAGTGACTTAAAAGTTAAAAATTAAAACTAGGTGGTAATTATACTATTTTAGAATAACATGCAATAAATAAGAGAACCCTTGCCTCAATGGACTGTAAAATATATCCGTTTTTTCATGAACTGCATTAATTAGCCGGATAGTTAATCATAAGTTTAATCTTTAATTTCAAATCTGTAATATACTAGCTGATCGGCTTCGCTCCCGTAGCATAATGTTATATAGGTACATATTCTTTGTCACATGTGGATAATGTAGCTATCAAATGGTGAAAGACTTTTTACAATCGGTCCAGTAGTTTTTGAGGATATTCATTACAACCAAAACAAACAATGTTTTCCTCTGTATAATATTATTGTAGAAAATATCATAACTTTAAATAACATTGATTTAGAAAATAGTCATGCATCCACAACCTAAATCGATTTAATACAAAGCAATGAAGTGTAAATATCGCTAAATAGTATCCACTGGTCGAACCAATCCGTCCATCATTAACTGCACAAACAGTCCGACCCTTGACATCGACAAACAAAATAAATTGCCGTTCACTCCTTTTGGCGGTGTCTTTGATGTTATGATTACTTGTTTGTCTGTTTGTTTGGGTTAATTATTGCTGGATTGAGGTCAGGTTTACTTGTAAATGACGAAAAATAGGATTTCAAAAGTTGTTTAATATCTATCATTTTTTTGGTTCCCTATAAGATAAAGATAAATTTTAATTTGTTTCGTGGATTATCTCCTGTTAAAAGTAAACGAAGTTATTAATAAAAAATTAAGGAATATTTTTTGTACTTTTTTTCCTTTAAAACGCTCTGTTTCTCAAAGATTCAAATATGTTTTGTTTTTCTCATAAAAGGCCAACGATAAACAAGAGGACACAGAATGAAACATTTTTATTTTCTTAATTATTTTTATTTAATTTTTTTTATCTTTGAATAATTTTTAAAGATAATTATTTTAACATAGACATGAATGTTATCTGTAGTGAATAAATATATTTCTTCATTTCTTTTCAAATTAATAATCGCAAATACTTGAGCTTCGAATGTGAATGTATATAATTTGTAAATCATCTTTGTCTTTATAAATCATCTACTGCGTTTAAATTTAGAACAATCCACTCACAAAGAATCATATTTCATGCATCTCATAATTTGCTATCACGTATTCATTATTGAAATAATTCACGCATAACGGTCACATTATCCTTGAGCTGGCATAAAAAGCCAATTTCGTAAACCAAAAGTAAAACCTTTGTAATATCAATTTGGTGTTCATGCATTTATTCATAAGGCATCAGGTCATATAATTTATATGTGAATCGTATATTTTCAGGCGATTTCCCCGCTTTCCGTTCAGAGTTATGCGGAATATGCTACTCTGGGGGGCACTTATGCTACGTCTTTTTAGCGGAATATATTTGGGAGGGCTGCTAAATGCTTCGTGGTTATTCCGATTTTTAGTTCGGGATTAAGTATGGGTGTTTATGATGGTGTTCTCTTTCACGTAAATAATTGTGACACTTATTATTTACGAGAGATTTTCACATGTACGTACATAATTAAATTTTTTAAAGTGTGTTATAGATTGAAATTGAACTATTTTACTTATATTATACATATGAAAGTTTAGATGTTTGTGTGTCAATCATCCTGAAATTACTAACCCTATTATAATGAATTTCTGTATACCGATAGGCTATTGGCCGGATAAGGTAATAGGACACATTTTTATTGATCTATAGATTCCGAATTTCATGCAATCGAAACCAAACAATTGAAGGCATTGCCTAGTTATTACTTACTAGCGACCCGCCCCGGCTTCGCACGGGTGCAATGCTGATAAAAACCTTCCTCATGAGTTACTCTATCTATTAAAAAAAACCGCATCAAAATCCGTTGCGTAGTTTTAAAGATTTGAGCGTTCATAGGGACATACAACATGACACATGACAGAAAAAGCGACTTTGTTTTATACTATGTAGTGATTTAAATGAATGTGTGCAGTTAGTGCAGTTGTTAATATAGTTAAACTTAATCTCTTAATATTTTCTCTTACATTTTTCTTTCTGTCAGCCCTATTATGTGACGTAGATTTTTGGCTTCGTTATTACGTGTCAGTCGTTGTGAAATATAGGCGCCCTGCGACATCTTGAATTGCTATAACCCCTTTGCTTTTAGCGCGAAATATTTATGGCATGATTATCATTTTATGGTGCATTTTTGTATTAAGTGTTTCCTTTGAAAAGAAAATTAATTTGAGTATGAAATGTCTGGATGATTATTTTCTATTTCAAAGTGCGGACTTAGGTTTTTCAATAATCGGTATTATCATATAATGATTAACATTGAAATTTTACAGTAAATTAAACCGCACTATTCAATTATTTACTGAAATGATTGTTTTGGAAATATTTTTCTTTTCCAAAGTTAAAAAATATTATTGTTTAGTGTACATTTTTTAAATTGAATTTCGATATAAATTCTAACTTCCAATACTCCATTCCTACGAGAATCTCATTGGTGTTTCACCAAAGCTATAAATTATTTTAGTTTAACTTGGACATATTATATTTAATTGTATAGATTATATTATTTATCTCATACATAAGTGGTCCAGTCTGACTCCCTAGTGTCCGAGGTTAGGCTGGCAATGCGTCTTGTCTTTGTGGCTACCCCGCTCCAAACCTTTTACCGTAAACTGAAATGTTTTGATCCTATTTCTAAAATTATATTATTAATAAAATAATAATATTTCAGAAATATTATCAAACAAATAATAATATTTCAGAAATATTATCAAACAAATAAAATACTTTTTAAAGGATTTTAAACGCGGTTTATTATAAATTATTTTACATTATTATTTAACCCGACGTTTCGAGCACTTTACAGCGAGCGTGGTCACGGGAGACTGAGATGACAGTTGTCTTCATGAGTGTTTCAAAAATTGTGTGTCTACCTCCATTTATTTCCCCGAAGATGGTATTTGGAAATACCATATTTCAATCGAAACTTCGGGTTAAATAATAATGTAAAATTAAGTATAATAAACCGCGTTTAAAATCCTATAAAAAGTATTTTATTTAATGTGGAAAGTACTCGCGTTAAAACAAACACAAGATTATACTATAGTATCAAACAATTTCAGAAATAGTATTAAAAATCCTTATTTAACTTTGTTATAGAATACAGTCATTAAGCTCGTTTTCTTGAACTTTATTGTAGTTATAACAAAGTTCAAGAAAAGTAAAGACTCAGTAATTATAGTCGAGAAAGTATTGGTAGTCTCTGCACTTCTACCCTGTCGATCGTCCATCTTTCTCAATGTCTTTGCAAAGTATTGTTGTGCCTTGCGAACAAAGATGTTTACAGCTCTCTCCGATTACTAGCAGACCAATAATAAATGTCTTGTTCCTAATATATTAAATCTTCGAAACCTATTAATAAGTCTATGGCTTTAAAGTAGTACGTACAGCACAAACCTCAGATTTATTATTTTGCTAAGACATTTTGTGACTACTTGGAGTGCCATCGAATGAGTAAAAAAAAATATAACCCTTTCTCGTATTATGTTCTCGAGCATGGCAATAATAATTATTTTGCTTTCTTAGCTATAAAATCTTCGTAGATTATCATCAATACTTACGTCTACGGCTTCAAATATGGTGGTACGAACCTTAGTTTAATTAGAAATTGCTTTGTTAAGATGCTCCTAGTATGGAGGCAGTCTTAGTTCTAATTCTTAGAAAAAGCATCAAGAGTGTCCATTCCCTGTATAGCTGACCATTAGGGAAATCTGCTAGTGTTGTTTAATTTATTTGCTGGAATATTCTTAAACTATCGGTTTCGGTGTTCGCTTATTTATGTCTCAGCGTCGAACGAGTTAGATGCTCTCTTGGGACTGAAATATATGCAGATTCAAGGATAGTTTGAAAGGTGCGAGACGAATGGAAGGTCGGCGTGGTTTGTACGATTTTTCTTTGGATATCTGAGTTTAAACAGAGACATTTTAAGATGGTTGTGTAAATAAGTTAAATTGGTATCTATTATTTTGTATTGGATTTAGCTCGTGACTTCGTTTGCGTGGTCTGGATAAAATGTTCTTCAAAACCAATACTTATGGAACTGCCATGCCAATGCCTATATAACTCTAACTAATATTGATTTTATCTCCTATAATCAAATATTAGTACCTCTAACTGCTTATACTTTTGTATTACTAAAAATGAATATTTTAGGGTAAAAGTTAAGTCAAACTTTGTAAGCTACAGAAGCCCAAAAATAAGTTAATAAGAACATCTTTTTCATGACACTATTTTGTCGTTTCATTTTTACGGGAAAATTTTCCTTCAATAATTAAATTTGTCCATAAAAACACGAACAAATCCTCTTTCTGCCGTTATGGTGTATTAGACCGCGTTATCCATTTACCAAATTGAGTGAAATATGCCTCCCCAAACACCGCGAGCGACATTAAAAAAACGCCTTAAAAACTTTTAATATTCTAATAAGACTTTGATTTAATTTCCCTTTATCATTATTTATGTAAGAATAAACGGTAAAAGGCGATAAGTCCGCGTTATTATTTTTTCGTCGGCAACTTTTTTGTTCCCCTAAATGTGAAGGCGACATAAGCTGAGGGTTAGGTCGGTCACAGAGTAAAATGATACCACACATTAAAGCAGTACGTATTGGGAGTACTGGATGTTTTTGTTAACTTTATTTTATACTGGATTCTAAACGTGAAGGCGATCCGATACAAGCTGAGGGTTGGATCGGTCACAGAGTAAAGTAACACTGCTACATTACATACTTTTTAAGCAGTATGTAATGGACGTACTGGCTATTTTTGAACATTCTATGTTATACTGGATGATAGGTGAATCCAATAAGGTTGAAAGTTGTTGTTTGATGTTTCGTTGACATATTCATTGATGTGAGGGTAGATGTTACAACTTGTTGATTTGCTTTGAACACGACACGTCCGGTGTTTTTTGTTGACAAATGAGACTATGAATAAGGAAAATTGATGTTTTTATCATTTTAAGGTGTGTTCCTTTATTGATCACGTCAACCAATACATCAATTTAAATAGGTGTAATAATATGTACGAGTATATTTTGAGTTTAGTATGTTTTAGGTATCCTTTATGTTTGTTCAACGTCTGATAAGTTGATCATTTATCTTTGATACTATTATTCATAATTCTAAAAATTTTAAAATCTATTCTTTAAGAAGTTGTCCTATACACTTTTATTATAACTCTATGGTTAACTTTTAATAATATTGTATTATCAAAAAATTTCTCTTACAAAACACCACATAAAACATCTTTAATACTGAGCAAATTTTTATTTAGTTATTTTATCAATTAAAAATATTAATTAATAACAATGATATTACTATAATTGATAGACTGTTTTGCCACTTCTTGATGGAAAAGCATTTTAAAAAGTATAGAATTAAAGTCTTTTTACACTATTTCCACACTTATTTATTTAACGTACAACCGGTTTCGAAAAATCATTTTATGATATTAGTCATATTAGTTTAAAAATTTGATTCCTGGGCATTACTTGAATTTGTGTCATTCGGTAAACTATACCAATGCCTATACAAGTTCAACTAATATTAATTCTCTATAACATACAAATACCTTTAAAACAAAAAATACAAATTGCATCTCACTTAATCCAGCCAAGGGTGATCCCCTAATGTGTTTTCGTAACGGCCGCCATTAAAACATTACAACGAGCCAGTGGCTTCACAAACGACATTTACTATTTGCTTAGTGCTTTTTATGATACCTTTTACGAATATTAATTGATTTATATGTTTTTTGAATGAATTCGCGAGACTTAGAAAAAAAAGGTCGCGCGTTTCTCTTTACTGAAAATCGGATTAGAATGTTTCTACTGATATCCTGCCTTATAATATAATTAAAGATGAAAGTTTATATCTTTATATATATGTTTGGATTTTAATGGAACTTCGTTTTGCCAAAATATTCCTTTCTTTTTGATAGGAAAGAAAACTCCATTCAAAGATTTTCAAATTTAGAAATCTTATAATTTTCTTACAATCAATGTAACTGCGTGTATATTCATGGTTTTCTTTTCATTTGATTTATAAATTATGTTAGAGAGATTTCATCCGTATCATCCGTATCCGATTATCCGTAAAGAAAAGTGTGTAATTGTATAACATTTTATTAGATTCCCGGGCAGTGGCAGTCGAATTTCCGAAAATCTTTGAATAGTTTCAAGGCTTATTAAATTATGTATTCTTACAAAAAATTAATCGTTCAAACTATTAACGGTATAATTTCAGTGTATCTACATCATAAAATTTTACTGTTGTTTACTCAACGCAGAAAACGTAACATTACCTCTGTCGTATTCCGTCTACAAATCTATCAATATCACTAGAAACGAGTGTCACACAACAAAATGAAAAGTCAACGGTAAATAAATGACGTTCAGTGACTGTGCCACTTCGCTAATTGTTGTTTTTGTCAAACGCTCCACTAAAGGACTGCTTACATTGTGTTTTGAAACTTAATTACTGGTGAATGAAAAATGAAAACACTTTATTTTCAAGTTGACACGTTTCTCATATAATGAAATACAAATAATATAGCTATTCTAGGAATCTCATAAAAATAAGAGTGATTTTTGCGAAACTTAATTTGATAAAAAGCATCTTTGGAACACAATCAATAGCGTAGCGTTTAGGTAAATTTTCAGATAACGTTTTTTATGTTACAGCAGGAAAGCGTAACATGCAGTTAACCTGATGTTTAGTGACTGATCGTAACCCATGAACATTTAAAACATCAAAGTGTAACATATCTTGCCAGTTTGACGGAAGGGGAGGGATATGGAGAGGATTAATGTGTTGTAACTTGGAAAATGAAATAAGAGTCTTCTCATAGTTAATCAACAAGATATTTCAACCCAATTATTATAAGAAAAAGTTGAAAATGTCTCCTTCCTAGAAATATTGTCAGATATTTTTGAAATACTTCTTGAATGAAATATTTTCGTTAAGTATCTTACTTTAATGTACATTCTCCCTTATATCAATGAGTGATTTTGGCGTTACGACTGCTCTTAAAGTGCTCGACACAAAATGATAAATATTCACGCTGTCATCACATTACAGTCATTGCGCGGATAATTTGTTAAAACCCTCAGACAAAATACATTTAGTAAAATATTATATCAATTCATAAAAACGTAGATTAGTATGAATCTTCAAGTTTTGTAAAATAAGTGAATTAAATGAATACCCAAGAACACAATACTAAATTTCCTCGTTATGTCAAGATGTTTTGTATTCTACAGGTGATAACTATTTATAAAGATAAAAAATATTAAGATTAAGAACAAGCGTTTTTTGTAAACCAAAAATAAGGGAAAATAATAAACTTAAACATTTGTTTAAAGGTAGGGTGAAAAAGATTAATTTACTATTAAATCAAATTTAATTGATCGAGATTTATATCATTTCAGAACTAAATCGTTAGTTTAAAATAAATGGCCCTCATAATGTCATTAAACAAACAGTTACGACGGTCGGCATCGCGTGCTGCTGTTGCGCAAGACTGAGTGCTTGGCTGCGCAAGCAGGCCGCGCCTGAATCACTTCCCGTGAGCACACACGTCCTCGCCAGCAGGTGTGCTCTCTGTAGCACCGCGCGAGTGGCCCCTGATGGCGACCCGCTCTCACAGTTAGAGGCGGCGAGCAGACAGCTTGATGTGCTAGAGTTGCACAAGACTAAGTGCTTGGCTGCGCAAGCAGGCCGCGCCTGAATCACTTCCCGTGAGCACACACGTCCTCGCCAGCAGGTGTGCTCTCTGTAGCACCGCGCGAGTGGCCCCTGATGGCGACCCGCTCTCACAGTTTGAGGCAGCGAGCAGGCGGCTTGAAGTGCTAGAGTTGCGCAAGACTGAGTGCTTGGATTGTCACAAATATATACTAATCATAACTTTCTTCTTCTTAGTTGATACAGACGCGTATAGACATTGGCCTGGACGAGCTAACTCTTCCACGAACACCTGGCTTTCGCCTTGTTCTTACCAATTATTAAAACTAGAATAAGTAGAAAAGTAGATTATCAGACTTTGATAATCTTATAAGAGCTCATTTATCTCTAGACAAATTTGCAAAAAAATAAAAGTTCGCAATACGCTGAGGTATTTGCGAATTGATAACGTAGAATTATTATTATGATAACAGAATACAGCCATAGTTTAATAAGTTAAACATTAGATATTACGTCTAGTAAACACTAAGTGGAACAAACCCGAACGCGACGAAAATCGCGATGTATCATTGCTTTTACTTGTAGCATCCGCAGGGGCGTTCCACGCTTCAACTCCGCGAGAATTACTTAATAAATTACAGTTCACTTTACCACCAACATTACTTATACACCCACGCAATATAACCTAGCTCTTATGCTTAACAAAATAGAGATCAATTTCGTGTAATATTTTTAAAAGGTGGTTATTTTTGTTGGTCAAATGTTGTCCTGTCATTATTTTTGGAGGTCGCTAGCGGAGGATGCGTTTTCCATTTGGCACAGATTTCCGAAGTTTGAGCAATTAAATGGTTTAAAACTTGATAAATGCATCCGCTGGTCAACGTTTTATTTTATTTGTTTGGAATTATTTAAGTGGCTTTGAACATTATAATTTTAAGGCTATACATTTTGCTGGTTTGCACAATTTGGAATTACCTTTGTTCATTTTCGCACTGAAAATGTGAGAACAGTGAACCTTTGAAATAAGTAATGTCTAAAGTAGTAGAATACTTTAAGAAAACTATATCATTTCTTATTTTTTTACATGTTAGAAAGAAAAGAATGTCAAGTAAGAAAAGTCGTTAATTATTATATAAGATTTATTATTTTAATAAAATATTGCAATATTAAATTTATGGATCTTCTTGAAAAAGGCATTTCTTTATGTTTGATACAGTGATGTAGTAAATGAAAATTAGACTAAATTTTCTAACAAGAAGAAAGAAAGCCAAGGTTGTCCAGTCTTCGACAAAGGCCTAACGTCTATGACGATTACAAATTAGCAAAATAAGTCTTCCAACCTTGATATATAATTAAAATCAGTCATTGTTACAATTCAGTGATTCGATATTTCGTGCGATGCGCAAGGCCAGATGCGAGTATGTGTGTGAAGGATTACTTATAACCTGATTTATTTACAATTATTGTTAATACTAAGACAAAGGAGTTTTATGTATTTACAGATTTGGGAGAATTCGTGTGGGTGGTTCAAGTTCAATATGATTCATGAATAAGGGTGTACAAATATTGATTTTGATGTCATAACTTCATGTAGAATTATGATGGTTTATTTTTGTAATTTACGCGGGGAGGTTATAAAGGATGTAAGGCTGAAAATTATGTGAAAACATTTGTTCATCTAAAATTATCGAATTACTAATATTATAAATGCGAAAGTTCATGAGGGTATATGTATGTTTGTTACTCTTTCACGCAAAAACTAATGAATCGATTATGATGAAACTTGGATTACATATTGGGTAAGGGTTCAGAATAACATAATATAGGATTTTAATCCCGGAGTTGCCACGGGATCAGAGGTTACGCGGGTGAAACCGCGGGGCCCGGCTAGTATTATCATATTACAAACGCAAAAATACGTTGATTACGTTTGTAAAAGTTTGCACTGTTCCAAAATAAATCGTTTAAAAATATTCTTAATTCACTTCGCATAATATCAGAAAACTACCAACTGGTCTGAAACTTTGAATTTCGTATGAAAGCCTCGTGAGGCTCGTAAGACACGTGTGTCTTAGGTACTAGTTACTACACCAAGGACTGGAAAAATATTTAATTTATGAAATTCGGATTATTGTAGCAGTTCACAAATTGAAATTTCAGCTACATTGAGGTATGTTGAGCAACAACCGATCATGATTTTTGATAACATTTAAAAACAACAGTCACATGACTGTTCTAGTGATCTTTTCGAATTCACAAAAAGGTTTGTCGCAAAGTTTTCTTAAATATTGAAAAAGGTTCAAGCTGTCGTAACATTTGTACAATCTAAAGAATTGTTACATTTGCTGGTTACGTTATTTTAAAACAAACTAATATCAGGTACGAAATACCCTAATGGAGCAAAATATTATTATTAGATTGCTTGGCGCAGAACGTAGCGTAGAACAAAATTTTGTAACAGGATAAAGAAGTGCAGTTGACTGTATCGATGCATGTTTTACAAGCTTAGTTTTACATTAAAAATAAGAAAACTGATCACTTATATACTAATATTATAAAGATGAATGAGTTGTTTGTTTTAAACTACTGAACTGATTGGATGAAATGTTATACAGAGATTCTTTGAAACCCGAAGAAAAACATAGGATAGTTTTTATCCCGAAAATCCTACGGGAACGGGATGTATACGTGGGTGAAACCGCGGAGCTCAGCTAGTTTGTTAAAAATAGAAAAATTGTCGAACTTCCAGGCCATGTTTTTTGTGTCTAAGTGGGCAAAGAATATTTTAATATATACATTTATTATTACACATTAAATACCCTTTTACGGCAAAATACTAGGGCAATATTTCTCAGCAAAAAAAATCTAGTAGAACCAAGCTCAACTATATTGATGTATTAGGTTTAAAATAAAAAGAAGGTACTGCATTACTATTCTAGTATTTTCGTATTTATCTTATACTCTCAGAATAAAAATACAGTACAAATAGTCGGAAAACTCCCAAGCAATTTTAAGAATCGTTACATTTACTATGAAAGCTTCTCGCGTCTGTGTCGTGTGCAAGTCGACCAGAAATATTTTAATCCAAACAAATATAGGAATAAATATCTCACCCACTTCGCTTAAGGAGCGTGTAGTATGCGGCTTTTGACCTGAATAAATAATTTTTGGTAGTATGAAAGTGCAGTTTTTAGTTAAATATTTATATAGGGATTTTATGTTATTTGTTATACGGAATATTAAGGTCGTCGTTGCTGCTGAGCTTTTAGGCCACATACTATAATGAGTAGTTGGGATTTTTGAATGGGTGTGGGTCAAACACGAAGCATTAGTATTACAAATATGCTATTATCTCGATTAAATGTATTTAACCTGAGCGAAGCCGCGGGCAGAAGCTAGTAAAAATATTTAAGTTCATGTTTTAAACGCGATTTTGCGGTGTTTTCTTCCAGTAATTTCATTATTTGTAATTATTCTAGGTCGCCTGGAAAAAATTGTGACTAGTCAATATTTCAAAATATAATAGCTATTTCATAGTTTTATTTTAGTTTTTTACGAAGAAGTAGTATAAATACAAATAAATAAATAATTATTATTTTCTTGATAACGTGTACGAAGGAAAAAGTATTTTACAAGCCAATTTGCTTGTATAATTTTCATAATTTTATAGTATAATTAAAAAAAGTACGTCTTTATTTAGTCTATACGATTCCAGTGTAAATTATTCTTAATAGAATGTAAAAATCAACGTTGACCAGAGCCGGATCACTTACGACAAAAACAGCGTGTGTTTATATTACATGCGAAACGGACAGTATAATATGGGCGAGGGTGTGTGGTACCCGCCATGAGAGGCAGCGGAAACAATATTAATAGTAATCAATAAAAAATAATTTTAATGGAAGAACAAAACAGCATGTTTTTATATTACATGCGAAACGGATAGTATAATATGGGCGAGGGTGTGTGGTATCCGCCATGAGAGGCAGCGGAAACTTGGTACTAAGAATTATAGTTTAACAACATGTTTTTATTTTATAGGCTAAATGGACAGTATAGTATGGGCGAGGGTGTGAAGTACCCGCCATGAGAGAAAGTGGAAACTTGGTATTAATGGCAAACCATAAAAATAAATAAATAAATTTATTGATTCCATTTACATAAGTTCAAATCAAAATGACCCAGGTTCCCAAAATAGTGTTCACTGTTTTTCAGGAATTTGTGTCTCAAAAAAACGATTAAAACAAACAAACGATTAAAACGAACAAATAAAAAAGAATTATAATTAAAGGACAAAACAGCAAGTTTTTTAGGCATTTATGATATATATGTTACTGGCTCTCCCATTAGCTAGTAAAATCAGATCATCAGCATCAACAACATCCTGAAAATTCTTACTCACTAATTCTCTCAGTACTGTGAATGTTTCCCAGAGGCAGTACTATGCAGCAAGCATATGGTCTAGCGTCCTCCTCTTTAGCGCAAAGGTAGTCCGAAAACATTCCAAATAAAAAAATAGGTTTGTTTTATTTGGAATGTTTTCGGAGGCAGATTGCTTCGGCATAATACTTACTCAGAAGTACGAAAACATTTGATTACAAACAAATAGGTACCAGTGGCTAAAATACAGCTTTTTCTACAGTAGACAGCAAATACTGAGCTACGACCTTATTCCAAAATTTGCAACGTAATTCTGTGTATCGAAATGTATTTTTTATTACAATAAGTGCATTTTTCTTTTATTGAAATAAAAAATATATTATTTAAAAATATACTTTGTACCACACAATAAAAGAGTGTTGTTTACACCACGGTGGAGAGCGATAGTCCAGTAATTGTAACTGTTTCCATCTTGAATCTAACGTTTATAAGGTGCGATACGACGAAACACTGGTGTACGAGACTAGCGCGAATGGTTAAATAAAAAAATTGTTGTTCATTTCGAAATTGTGAAGAAAAATTAATATATTTTTTTCCAAATGATTGTGAACTGTTTTAAATATAAATACCAGGTTCTAAGGCAAATGAATGCCTGAATATTTTCACGAATTAAAAAAAATAATAATATATATTTTTTTCAGAATTCATCTGAAAAAAATTGTAATAAAAATGTCACATTTTATTATTAAACAGCTAATGTATTAATGAGAACCAATGTGGTTATTCAATTTTATTGTTTTAAGTTCTAAAAATATATCGTTTTTTATTTTTATATAAGTTACAAATTAAAAACTCTATCGCACACAATCTTGTCATAAATTCTGCAATTATCTTCCGTATAGAAATTTAATAACATAACAATTTTTTAACAAACAACAAAAAATTAGTTAGCTCATCAATGTATCTTCATAAAATTACACACATAGTTGAACCTAGTAACTGTTTCTGAACCGTTGTTAAAAATAGCCCCATTCGGAACTGTCAGCTTTGTACCGTACTTGAAAGTTTTTTCGTTTGTTTGTCACGCTTTCACGGCTCCGCCGTTTTATATTTTGAGATAAATTACAGATTCACAGTTATTTGTCATTACGTGGACGTATATCTGTGGTTTTATTTAACTTTTCGTAAGCAATTTATCAACGATCTTGATAACTCTTGAGTTCATTTTAAACTATTCCTATTGAAAATTAAGGCGGGGTGAGTCAGAAAAGCAGTATCTTTACCTACGTTTTTTTCGTTCACAATGCACAGTTAAATTCTGAAAAAAAATATATGTGATTCCTCAACATATAACCTAGTCATGACGGTGCTCCGAAACACGATTACGGTAACTTCGCTGCATAGAAAAAAATCGCAAAGATAGGTCTAAAATAAAATATTTTTGGAATAAATCGTGTTTCTCATTCTTCAACATATACTGTTAACTAGTTATAGTGTGCACCTTCATTCCCGTAGCATAATGTTATATAGCCTACAGCCTTCTTTGGTTATTGATCCAACACAAAAACAATCAAATCTTAACCTACTGCTTACATTTGTTTTTTTCCGCGCATTAGCGCATTAAAACAAATCAATATCAATTTTTAAATAAATAATTAAATTTCCCAAAGGACCAACATTGTGTATGCCTTATTAACACGCAGTAATAAGCATAGGTCTACGTCTACAAATACAAAAACCCATATCACAGTCTAAACAATACAAACAGTAATTGCATGAAACTGTCACATAGACAGTGTCCCAAATCTCCTTCGATAAACGTCTACGTTCGTGTTGTGGGACACGTCTTTCAAGGGTGACGAAAATTTGTTTTTGTAAAATTAAAAGAGTATTGTCGATATATATTGTAATATATTGCATTTTAAATGCTTTCTAACCCAAAACAATTGTTATTTTTTTAAAGCGAATCATGAGCACACACTCTTTCAAGTCATGATTTTTACTTCCTTTGTATAGAATTTGTGACAGCCCTGAAGCATTTTTCAAACGTCAAAAATCGTGCAACTGTAAGATTTTAACACTGTACCCATATCCCACTAATACATTGATTCTCGATAAATTCCACGATTAAAATAACAAAAATTACCTTTGAAGTGATACGAATGGTGTTGATATGTTTGTAGTCGATATAACAAAAGGTTTATAATTGATTTGTCTGTTTGTTGTTCTTCTGGTGGGGCTGAGTGATCGAGTTCATATTTCCCGTTGTTTTGGAATTCGGATGTTAAAAGAATGTTATAGAGATTATTTTTAAGTAAGCGTCCATCGCGTAAGGGTCGTACTTCTCAATCGAACAAGAAATACTATATAATACTTATTTAGTTATTTCTTTTGATAAATTTTACTTATCATATATTTTATCTTTAATAACTTGATAATATATCGTCTCTTTTTCAACGCTCTAGATTTAAAAATTTAAATAGTGAAGACTACAAAAATGTTGCAATGAAGGTTTTTATAACGTACCAATATTAAAATAAATGAATTTTCTTCGACATTTAATACATTAGACAACGTCACCCAGTCCCAAAATACACAAAATTGATAGACATTTTTACTTCAACAATTTTGTAAATACCTTCATATTACTATTAGTATTATACTCCTTTAGATAAACATACACACAGTTGAAATAACAATATTTATCATATAATAATGATCTTCCTCCGGAAATCGAACCCACACCCGCGGATTTAATATACTTTGAGATACCCACTACACAATTAGATTCATTCTTTTGAATTCGAAAGGTCTTTTTGTTGGGACTTTCTACCAGCCAGGTCTCAAAAAAAGAAGGCCCGCTGCTCACGAGCCAGGTCTGCAGTTTCCTGACGGGGAATAATAGGAGAGGCATCATACAAGTTTTCAACTTGCCTCAAACACCTCCACAAAAATGGTCCTAGTTCTCGGAACATAATAATAATATAAAGATATATATTTCACATGACAATAAGCCGGCCTAGTCACAAATGCGAATTCGATCCAAAAATATCGAAAATCGGAACAAGATTCATATAAAATTCGACGGAAACCTCTTTATTTCAATCAGTACCCAGAATTTTTATTTACAGAAAATATAACTCAAGTACAATAAAATGTAAGTCAAATTCTTGCGTATAAGATGCCAATAAGAAAGAATAACACATACATTTCCCGCTTTCAAATATGTTCGTTTGATGGACCAGAGATGGCGCTAGTTGTTCTAATGGTTGTTGTTATAATGTTTGCGTTTATTATGGTCATGTTACATTTTTATACAAGTATATATAAAGATATTTAGCAATAAACAAACTTCGAAAAATGAATAAGCAAATTCTTAGTAAATGTTTTGAACATAAAAATCAACGTTAAAATAAAAATTAAAATATGAAAAAAATTTAATCTGAAAAACTTAAAACGCTTTACAGTTATTATTTTAAATGCTTATTAGGTTTAGTTCCTATGACTAATTTAATCTTTACTACCTACGGAATGCAAATTTAAATTATTATTTTTTTCTGCATATGTTTAATACTAGATTATTCTTGGATCACTTACAAAAAAAGGAAGAAATTAATTATAATAAATAATTATTTGCCTACGTAACACCATAAAGGTAAACAAACGGCATTTTCGCCACAAACGAATCGCAGTTAATGGAAAAAAATACAATCAAAACAAATACAAACTATTAATACATTTTCATGGCAGTTATATTTTATAAGAATATAATAATTTTTATCAAGCGGTATCTATGTCAAGATCACACGTATTAAAATTCATGATTTTACACAAGATTACCAAGCGGTTCGTGAGCACGGAATAATTACTAAAATAATTGTATTTACATCCATACGGCTCGTGGTATGATTTATAGAAGATTTCGCTGTTATAACAAATATATTTTCCTATAGTTTAAAGGACACAATGTAAATGTTATCAATAGTTTATTTATTGCAGGTAACTTCTACTCTATTTTTTACGTTAGAGAAGTTTCGATAAATTTAATAAATATGTTATTATGATTTTCTACTCTGTATTTGAATGCAGTTTCTCATAAGTCAAGTTTATTTCATAGTTTATGTTATTGAAATCAAATTTCATAAACAGAAACATTCGTCACAGTCCGGTAATATATTTTAGAGGAGAAGCTAAATCGTAATGCTCGCATCGTATTGCGTTCAATTTAATATGAACTGCACAAGTTTCGCAGTTTGTTAGGAGTTAGAATTCCGGTCGTGGCATATAGTGTATGTGAGGTATGGCAGGTATGTGGCGTTACGTAACGACATAGATGCTTCTTCTTGTGTTTACAGTGGCCGGAGAGCGACTGTCGCTTGTCCCCACTGCGCATCGATCCGCTCCGCCCACCGCTCGCTCCTCCCACCTGTCCCCCCAACACCCTCGGCGGTTCCCTCACCCCGGCCTCTCGGCCTTTGTCGCGCGCCGCCCGCGCGGTCACCTGTGTCGCACGTCCTCAGTCGCAAAGCGGCCGCGTCGCGCGCCACCCGCCTCGTACTACGCGCATATTATGACAGTGACGTGATGGACGGCAAAGATTTCGGTGCGGTCCCCGGCTTGCCGGCTGGCCTGGACTATTTTATGATGCCGCGTGTCACTCAGCCCGCTCCGCAATTCGACTTCAGAAAACTCGGCGCCAGTTTCAGCGGCCGGGACGATGAGAAAAATGAAGAACGTCGCACTCCCGAATATCCGTCGGAGCGACGTGACCCGCCACCTGCCCCTTGGCCTCTCGGCCTGGGAGTTCAGTTTGTCAACCCGGCGACTGGGAAGAAGCGAGTGCAGTGCAATGTTTGCCTAAAAACTTTTTGCGATAAAGGCGCGTTAAAAATACATTTCTCGGCTGTGCATCTTCGTGAAATGCATAAGTGTACGGTGGAAGGTTGTACAATGATGTTTAGTTCGCGGCGCTCGCGTAATCGACACAGTGCTAATCCAAATCCTAAGCTGCATTCACCGCATGTGAGGCGTAAGATATCCGCTCACGATGGTAGATCCGCGCAACCGTTTCCATTATTGCCGGCGTTAGCGCGATTACCTCTACCACCCCCGGCGTTGCTACCACCTGAACTTGCAGCACGTTTGCCACCACCGCTACAAACCCCACACGGCCCAACACCTCTACCACCTCGGATTCCTCTAGAGGATCTTCGCAACTTCAGTGAAATCGAAAAGATGTATAGGAAGATTCCATCGCCAGAAGACTCTTCCCGACATGCGTTAGACCTTGTGAAACCTCATATGTCCTCCGATTCAGAGCCTTACAGTTGTAATGAAAGCAGTTCGGAAGTTTTGGACGTTGAGAAGAAAGAATCTTTGGAAACGCGAATCGAATCACCATCACATGAGAGGCGGAGCTACGATGAACCGGAAGATTTAAGTGTAAATAAAAGAAAAGATGATATTAAACAAGAGTGCGTGCGTTCGGAAAGTAGTTGTCGAACAGATACCACCCCGCCTGAAGACAAATCGTCATTAATTCCAAATAAACGTAAAAGAAAAAGTGGAAATCCAACAAGATGTTCGCAAAACAATGAATACAGTGTTTCCGATGAAGAATATAACGGTGATTTATTTAAGAATTTATCGGTGGCATGTTCGAGTCAAGCGAATGAAGAGCCATTATCATTAAAAAAACAAAAACCTGAAAAATGGGAGCCATTTCAGAACGGGGAGGAAGCAAATGTGGATTCGGAATCGATAACTCAGGTGAAGGCTGAAAGTGAATCTGATGATGAGTCGAGTGCGCCGAGTGTCGTCAGAGAAGGATTGCGATTGCGTTCCGATCTCTACACACCGAGTGATAGTGGAAGTGACTTGCACGCTTTGGAAGAGAGGCTCGCACGGGTCCGGTCCCCCTCAGCCAGCAGCGATAGGACCGACGAGAGAACAGATATTAACGATATCGAAATTCCCATTGACGAAGAAAATCCTGACAGATGCACTGCGTGTGGCAAAATATTTCAAAATCACTTCACGTTGCGAATGCATTACAGAAACGATCACTTGAAGCTTCTTCACCCCTGCGATGTTAGTGGTTGCGATGCTGCATTTCCCTCACGGCGGAGTCGAGATAGACACAGCTCCAATATAGATTTACACCGACGATTATTATCAACGTCATCGCCTGATAACCGAGAGCAACGGCCTGCATTTGAAGTTAACGCTGAATTACTCAATAAACTGTACGCAGATATTAAAGGCCTCGCATCGACACTTGAAAGCCTTCGATACGGCGGCGAGGAGGCATCTCAACTACCAAACTATGTTTCTGAAACGATGAAGTTCTACAGTCGAAATTTAGGAGCGCTACAGGCTGGGTTATTTCCTCAGCTAGGAGAGCGGGGGTTTTTTCCAGCCCCATTTCTGATGAACAACGCGACTCCTCAGACGGGAGGGTTATATGGAGCCCCAGCGGGAGCGCAGTCAGCTAGAGAATCGCTGTCACCTTTGTCAGCGTCGTCTCCGCCTGTGCTATCGCCCGGCAGGCTCGACGCAGCCCACGCGCGCCCCAGGGAAGACGCTAAGCTGCTTTTTCGAGAGACTTCAGAATCCTACAAGAAAATGACCTCCTTGTGCGAGCGACAGGAGCAGCTGTACCAACACCACGTGCCGGTGTCATGACGCAGCCCGTACAACCCTCGAGCGTCCTGGTGATACCTCGTTCCTTAGACCGCGACGCGAGTGAAAAGACTCTGTATATTTAATTGTTAATAATATTAATTGTTTTAATTCTATCATAATTCGTTTTGTATTTTTCTTGTGATATTTAGACAAATATATCGTAATCCCACGAACTGTAAGTTAGGGATAGTACCGCTTGGGTATTTCTGTTGGCGTTGATGCGAAGTGCAATAAGGATTAAATAATGGACGGCGTATGTACTGTATCGTGTAGAATATTCGTAATCGATGTTGAAAGTAAACGTTATAATGATCAGCTTCATTTATTGTTCTGGCGCAATAAACTCATTGAGGAAAAGTACAATTGTTTTTATTTCCGAGCGGAGCGTGTTGAATCGAAGAGGTAATCTTGTTACGCCTTATTAATAACAATGTTCACGATAAATGCACTCTATGAGGCTATTCAAGTGTGAACTAACATCTGCCTAACATTTTTTTCAAGTCTAACAAACTGTCACGGTTAGTGCTCATAATAATGGCTTTTTACTAAAAACTTTAAATCCTCTGTGTCATGTATCAAAAAACATGACCAATAAATCAAGTAATTCAATAACAACATGCTGCTACTTAAATAGCTAAATCTTATAAATTTAAAACGATATTTAAATTTTATATATCAATAAAAAATGTCCATCAAATGACACAGTTATAAAGAGATTAAAATACCGAAGTAGGTCAAGACATCAGAACATGCAATCAATTTTCTCATAAATTTGTAAAGTAATAATTAATATTTTATAGCCATGAGTACGCATATATTTTATTGATTTGCCTTGTGACTTCCGTATTCAATAGAACACGAGTTTATGTCACATCTAATATTTCTTCTATGAATAATAAATTGAAGTGATTAACATTTTTATATTAAACATCAGTAATTCTCGAATCTCTCATTTATAAAGATTAAATAAGAAAGCTCTTTACACTAATTCAATATTATACTTAAGTCGGATTTGCTTCGATAAAAATAAGGAATGCAAATAATAGATTGTTATTAATTATGAAACATTAAAGCGCGCTATAAAATGCATATGAAAGCTTCATGCTTTATATCATTTCCTATTTTATTTGTTTCAAAGATTTCTATCTTCACACTCTTACAGTTTTAAACCCAATACTTTATTAATTATAAATATTATTGAGGGCTCCATTTACAACTTTATAATATAGTATTAAAATATCCATTATTTTTCTATATCAGATATTTTAAATTAAAATTTTATGATACTAAATAGTACTTATGTAGTAGTAGCAGTACTAGTACTTTTATATTTAAATTTGGGCTACATATTGAGGTAACGCGACAATTTAACAATTATTTTACAACTTGAGAGGACCTATTTTTATTATTTTCTTTATAACGAATTGGAAGTTAAACTATTATTTAAAGGGTTCACAGTGGTTTAGTAGAGCTAATAGAAAAAGATAAATATTAAACGATACTATTATATCATATAATATTTACACATAGAGGATACTAAATTGTAGAATTTTTTTGCCAGTAGGAAAGAAGAAAGACTGGAATGGTATTAAATTAATCGTCTATTTGCCGCTAAAAATCAAATAATAATTATATAGCTGTACAATACTGTGAATATAAAACCCACCTGCCCCTAACTCACCTAGAAATAGTACTAGGTTGGAACCAAAGGCTGTCTACAAGGAACTGAAACATCGATCTTTGGAACAGATGTAAAAGCATCTGCTCTTTGAACCCCATCGGATACGTGACTGCACTGATTAATTAGTGTAATATTTATTAGTAGAACCTCTTTAATAAAGATACCTTCGAAGACTTATTAGTTGAAAAACATGAATTTAACTATAGAGATTTATCACTTAATAAGTTATTAGTACCAATATGGTATGGCTGTTTCAATGAGTGGCATTTTTCTGTATGTTTGTCATATTATATGCATATTTAGCCACTATTCAACTGTAAAGTCGAAGGAATCTTATTCGAAACATAGGAATTAGACGATCGCTCATCAGAGATGCTTGTGCTGTCTTAAGTGTGTATCAAGAGGAGGTTCTAGTTATTATGAAACTATTACATATTTTCAAACTAAATCATTTTTTTCCTATTTTTCAAAAGACTTTGAATTGAATGACCATCATGTCAATACCTTAATTTATTAGGAAACTAAACTCTCAATGAATTAAAAATAAATAATTTATCTTTCAAGAGAGGTTCTGAAAAAAGACTTTGTAAATCTTTCTCCGTTTACCTATAACGATTACCAATAAGATGGTAAAGTAAATATGTGAAGTAGGAACACATATAATATAGGATCCACATTTATTTCCAAACCTCAATGGATACAAAGATTATATAAGGTGGTAAAAAACCGGCATCCAATTTAGCGAATGTCCCGTCTCGTGAGAATCGTTTGCGAATTAACCCTTCGCGACTTAATCACAGAGCACGCTCAAATTGGACAAAAAGTTTGATATAATTTTTTTGTTTATCATGTTAGGAGTAGTGACGTGTTTTTTGTTAAATAACGATATAAACAAATTAAGAATTAGCGTTACTTTAGTAATTTTATATATTTTATAAAGATTTCTTATCAATTATTTTAATTTGCAATTTTATAAATTTTACTTTAATATTTTTGTAATAAAATATTTTTTCTTATTTAGAGTTACATGTTGATTGTAATGAAACATAAAAAAATAATTTCAAATATTACTAAAGAAAATATTTTATGTTCGTTGATTATTTATTTTTTTAAGTATTTTGTTACAATAACGAACAATTACTTAAACGTATCGTATGTTTCCCATAATGAGTAGTGATTATACCAGTTCACAAAAACTTGTTTTTCTCTTAAAATGCCCAGTGTCATAGTGGTTATGATAATAATTACGTAGTTTTTGTACTATATGTCATATTCATAAAAACAAATGAAAATAAAATAGAGATTTATTTTTAAATTGAGATAATAGTTTCCAAAAATAGAAAAAAATTACAAAAAATACTTTAATTATGAGGAATCATTTATTTTTTAGATACGTACTCTTTCTGAGTCACTTTAACACTAGTTTATCGATAGAGCTAAACGTTCAGTAATTGGATAATTGCGTTTCTGAGCAACGCATTATTGTCAAATTTTGAAATGTTGTATATTATTACTATAAGATTGCGATTGAAGGACTTATATCCAAAGTAATAAATAAATTTAAAAAAAAAATCTGAAATTTGTCTGCCAGTTTAATATAATGTAAAATTAAGACTACTTTAATCTATACTAATATTATAAAGCTGAAGTGTGAGTGAGTTTGTTTGTTTGAACGCGCTAATCTCAGGAACTACTGGTACGATTCGAAATTTTTTTTAGTCTTAGATAGCCCATTTATCGAGGAAGGCTATAGGCTATATATTACCCCGATATTTCCACGGGAGCGAAGCCCTGGGGCGCAGCTAGTTTACTATAAGATTGTGATTGAAGGACTAATATTCATGATTATAAATAAATTTAAAAAAAATAGTCCGAGATTTGTCTGACAGTTAACTGAACCCATAACTTTTGATAGTTTAACTAAAATACTCAGAAACCGTGTATGAGCCATCGTAATTGACTGTAAATTAAATTAAATTGCTATTTTGCAACAGATATCCTAAATTAAATATATCAATATCAAATTCAAATTCTTTATTTTTTTCTTTTGAAAGCTGTGAAACAGCTTCAACAAACGTCACATACATATTTTATCTTTTATTTACCATCGATTTAGTTTCATCGATGATTGATTGATGATTATTAATGTACATGTGTGTATGTATGTTCGTTTGAAATGTTATTTCAACATTTACACATGGAACACTCGAGATTAAAAAAAATAAAATCTAGTTCAATTTCTATTGTTGCACTAAATAATTATCATAGAGATCTCTAAATTGCCGTCCTATTTTGCAACAGAAAATCCCAAATTAAATATATTTAACAATTACAATATATTTTTTGAAATGTTGTTTCAACAGTTACACGTGGAACACTTGAGTTACAAGAATTGAAAATCTATTTCAAATTTCCATTGTTACTCTAAATAATTATCGTAGAGATCTTCAAATTGCCGTCCATTACATACAAGGTTTTGTGATATGACGCCATTTTAAATTGTAATAACAGGTTGAAATATTTGACAAAGCGTTTTAAAAGCTTCAAGTAATTTGTTTAATGGTCTATTTTCTTAAGGTTGCGGTTAGAGACAAGTAAGATACCGCTGCCTCGTTGTTCTAGTGCAACCACTACAACTCTTTGACCGATTGAGAGGTCTCGGGTTCGATTCCCAGGTGGGGCCATAAAAGTTTTTTTAGAAAAGTCTCAATAGTAGCCCTAAGTCTGGAAGTTAACGGTGTTGGAACACCCCCGTGCCTCGGAGAGCACGCAAAAATTGTCGGTTCTGCGCCTGATCTCTCTCCGGTTATGTCGGTCTGCCGTCCCATCGGATTATGGGAATGAAGGAATAGATGCACTTGTGTTTGTGCATACTTGTGCACTATACTCCTGCGTACGTGGCTGATCTCTGTTGAGATTGGCCATCATGACCCCTATCGGTGGGGAGGTATTATTATCTATTCGATAACGCTATAGATCCCATAATTCTCTCATATGTACGGTTTTTGAGTCACTTTAACGCTAATTTATTTATTCGATGGAAAATTAAACGTTCGTTATCTGTGATAATTGTGTTTCTGATCAAATTATCATTGTCAAATTTTGTCTGAAATTTGTTTAATAGTTCACCTTAATCAATCCATAACTACTGACAGTTTAACTAAAATACTCAGAAACCGGCTAAAAGACAATAAACTTGTATTTTAATATTTTAAAGTTTGGATATTTATATTATCTCAATCACGCCGAAATATCTAAACGGATTTTGATGAAATTTCGTATACAGATATGATATTCGATGGATTGAATGAAAGGATACTTTTTTTGATTTATACGGACCGAATTCCAAGCGAAATCGTGAAAGAAGTTAAAATATAATATGGTTAATATTTGGTATTATTAATTCTTCATATTAAAAATTTCCAAATTGCTATTCATTACATACAAGGTTTTGTATATGACGCAATCAAATAATAACACGTTGAAATATTTGACAAAACGTTTTAAAAGCTCCAAGTAATTTGTTGAATGGTGGACTATTTTCCTAAGGTCGCGGTTAGCTACGATTTATTGGGTTTAATTATACTCTGTGGTGATTTATGTTTACTAGATTTGAAATTGTGTGTTTTTTGTATGTTTTGGATTTTCAAAAATGCGTATACTTTTGGATAAAATGCACTCAATGATTTATTGTAGTGACGGTTTCTAGCGTGAGTAACAAAACGGATTTTTTATTGAGAAAACTGATATCTATTTATAAGCACTTGAAAATACAATTCATTCTTATTTAGTAACTTACTGCATACCGGATATGAACGACAGTATCTTTTACAAAATGCATATTTTTTACACGGTTAACATACAAACTAAACTTAATGACCAGAGTACAACATTTAAGGTGTCTAAGAAAAAAAATGTTAATTATATTACATTGAAAATCAGACCCAAATTAAGAAAAGGAGTCACAGTCCTAGTCTACCATTCTTTCATGTTATAGATGTTCATGGACTACGATCGGTTACGAACTTACGAAACATTAGGTGAACCGCATGCTCCGCTTGCCCCCTATTACAAAAAAAGTCATGTTATTTTATAACTTACCTAACATATTTTAATCGACATGACATAAACATGACATTTATTCTATGTTGTAAACATGGATCCCTATTATTAAAATCTATTCATAGACATATGACTATGAATAGATTACATGAAGATATCTTCATATTTATATAATTACGAACAGTTTTCAATAAAATCACAATATCTCAACGATCGAATAACTAATATTTGCATGTTTGAGTATAGCCAGAGGGTGTTCCCAAATTGTCGGGTGGGGTATTAATTAGGGTTTGACAAACTGCGGTCTTCGGGGTTAGAAATTTGATATTGTCTTGACTTTCATTATTAAATGCTTACGTCTGGTTTGTGTAACTGTGGAAATTTTGAACACGATGTATGGTGTATTTTGTTATTGATTATGAAGGTTCAGTAAAAGTTTAGTATTGGTTATTACTACTTTTTAGTCTCTTGAAAAGTTTCATTTGGGATTATATTTTCTACTTGAACCCTACAAACTTGGATTAAATTCTATAATAAAATATAATATAAAATTGATATGACAAAAGCAAGGTAAGCGTAAATATGTAACATTTCAATGGACTATTTATATCCTTACTATCCTAGCTTATAAATGCGAATGTAACTATCTGTACGTCTATCTCTTCTTTACCCCGTAACCACAGAACCGACTTTAATAAAATTTTGTTTTATTATAGTTTGCAATCCAAAGAAGGCCATAGGATACTTTTTTCCCAAAAATCACACGGGAACGGAAAATATACGCCGACGGGAGAAACCGCGGGGCAGAGCTAGTAGTCTATACATTATTAAAAAGAAAAAGCTGCCATATTGTCCATCAATAATGATAATTTAATTAGAAATTTTATCGCACCTACATGCTAATAATAAAGGTATAAAACCATAATCGATTATTAGCAATTTAAATATGGTGAAAATTTAACATCGAAAAATTAACACCTGTTAACCTACACTAATATTATAAAAAGGAAAACTTTGTACATATGTTTGTTTGGTTGTAATGAATAGGCTTAAAAACTACTGGACCGATTTTGAAAGTTCTTTCACCATTCGAATATAATGTTATGCTACGGGAGCGAAGACGCGCGGATGAGCTAGATTTGTATAAGTAGATACTAAGAAAAATAATAGTCACGAGATTCCTAAGCATAAAAAGTTAGTTTTTTCACAGTTTGTCGGTTTTTACTGTCATCTAATGGCCGCCATTGTGATATTTTTTATTCAGTTGCGAAATAAAAGTGAAATAGTTTTAATTCGCTTTTCATTATTGGTTTACACTATTGGTCAACCGCTTAATTTCTGATCCCGTGGCAGCTTCGGTATTAAAAGTAGGCTATAATATGTTATTCTGAAAGCTTACCTGTATGTACACAGGTTCACATGGGTAAATGGGCGGACTAATAAACTTCGTGTCATAAACAAAACAAAAATAATATGTATGTTACTAATCCTGCTATCCTGCTAATTATAGATGTGAATGTTTGTATGTTAATCACGCCGTAATTACTGAACAGATTTAGATAAATTTTCTTGATTGATTATAAGCTGGATTAGGTTACAGGGTATTATTCATCCGAATTAAACACGAGCAAATCCGCGGGCAGAAGCTAGTAATTAACATTTTTCTTTCATCACATCGTTTACATTATATAAACACGATAAACAACTTGACATTTACGCGCCTTTTATCTCATGTTCAAACATTGTCTCTTAATTAAATAATTTCATAGACAAAGACGCAAGTCTCAGGCTTGAGCCCCGGGCTTCGCTTTAATCTGTCTCCACCAGCACAAAGGGCTTGACTAAGAATTCGTAATGGCTGCTTTAAAATTCTTAAAGATGTTTCGTTACGTCATTCCTAACTGTTTGTTTTTAATCTGTGGTCTTAATAATTTAAAAAATGTAGTATTTTGTTTTAAGAAAAATTTTAACTCATTATTATATCTATACATATAATAAAACAGTAACCAAACCATTTCTGTACATTAAATATTTTTCATAAAAAGTAATTGGTATATAATATGTATCTATTTTTTATAGACACCAAAACCATGGTTAGTATTTTTTTCGTTCGTGCGTAAAAACTAGTGGGCAGAATTTGATAATTTTTTTTATGCTGATAGACCAATATTCGGTGCAACTTATAGACATTTTATTTGAACAAAAGAACAGAAATGTGTATTCCATGCGAACGAAGCCGCGGGCGGAAGTATTGAAAGAAGACACTGGAAAATACAAAAGTATAAAGAAATAAAAAATGGACAAAAATTATTAACAAAAAGTATGTACAATGTCACGTTAAATTCAACTTTAAAGTCCAATAAACATATTTGAATAATGTAGATCCTCTATAAAATATGAAAATTTCAATAGCATGCAAAGCGAAACCAATAAAGCCCTTGTTCTATTCTCTTTTCATGTAAATTCGTATCATGTCGTGGGGTGCCATGAATATTTCACACGTGATCAAAGACAATCGCCGTGACGTCACATGACGTCAGCCATGACGGTTTTTACATGTCAGTCGCGTCATAGATATTCCCGCGCTTTTCATATCGCGGCATTATTTGGTTTAAGGAAGAGTTTACGTATGTATCAAGTTCGTGTGAATTTTTGATAAGAATAATTAATGTGATGGTTTATGTACGTAAAATAGTATGCGTACATTAAAATACTTAGAACTATTTTAATGTTTTCTTATCCACTGTAAAAACTTGATTCGTAAGAAAACGGAGGCGGTCCTTGAGAAGTGTAAAAAAAAGCCATACGTACCAAAATATCCTAAATGAAATCGATGTTTGTTATAAAGTATCACTATATTGGATATTTTTTTTTCCGAAAATTCCAAAAATTTCAGACTACTTTCTATTTTCACGAAGTTAGTATCTGAAATTTGGAAAATTGGCTCGGATCCGTAGTATAATAATAAGTTAAAACCATATCTCTATTGAATGTTTGATGCTTTTTTAATTTCAATTAGAAAAATATGTTAGTGGTTTAGTTTGTACGTGGTGTGTAGGCATACAGCTGACATCAACAAATGTTCTTTTAGTTGGCATAAGAAAAGTATTGGACTTTTCTTAGTTAGAACTATGTATGAATGGCCACAATCACAATCCAATTCGTATACCCCGGCATCTTGTAAAGAAATTCAATGGTAATGCGTTAAAATAAATTCAAGAAAATACTACTATCTCCATATCGCAAATTGTTCATTGATTTGTGCATCTCATAACGATTCGTTGCAACTTACGTCTCACTACTCAAAAGTAAAAGGTCTACCAATGAACACATCTTTCGTACATTCATTTTATAGGGCTATCACTTGTCACATTAGCGGCGTGAAAATGCAAAATTCCCCCATCGAGACAGCCCCGACACCCAGAACTGATGCCTCTGACGTATGTTGCCGCAGCCTGACATTTTTGACTTTGACTTTTAAGATTTTAAACGCTTGACTTTGAGTGTCGTGCGTGAAATGTTCTTGTGTTTGTTTATGTAACTTTCTCTAGTTATATTCTGTAGCGTAGCATGTTTTTGATTTTATGGGGACCTTCTGAGATTCAAAAACAATATATTTAATATAAGTCCGCGTTATTGATATTTTTTTGATAATTTATTGTACGTTCGATAACCTTTGAACAATACAATCTCTGACTGTATTGCTTTAGTCTATTTTAAAAAGTGTGTAAAGCTTAAATCTATCATATAATAAAATCGAAGACTAGCCGTTTAATAGACTAGCCATTTATAATTTTCAAGAAAAAAATTGTGAACACACAGAATTTCGTAGTCCACGCGTGCAAAGCCGCGGGCAGAAAGCTAGTATTATAATATAAATTATTGTAATTAAATTTTTGAGATGTATTGCAAAATTGTATCTTTTTTATGAATTATAGAAGTATATATTTCTTGCATGTTTACCTTTTAAACGAAAATTTTGAAATCAAGTTGCATTAAAGCACTTCCAGACCCGCTTTTTTATCGTAATTGTCTCGCAAATCGTATAACAGTATGTTACATTACTCCGCCGTGGTGCCACCCCTTTATGACTTCTGAATTTTATTGGCGACATTTGCGAGCATATTGAATAAATGTTTGTTTATGGGGGATGGGTTCTTAATGCGTTTATGGTTCGTGAGAGGATTGGAAACTGCAGGTTAAGGTTTGATGTAAGATTGTGGTGTGAATTGAAATTTTATAACCGAAAACGAAAAATACTGTATATGATGGTTTTAAAAGATGATGCAATCAAATGTTATATTATTATACTATATTTTAATAAGGAATATGACAAAAGTGAAAAATTAATTTTTTGCGTCAATTAATATTATGTAATGATATTATAAATAAATTATATTATAAGTAAAATACTTTGTAATTTATACTGCATTTTTTACAAAACAAAAAAATTTCTTTGATTCTAAAATAAATCAAATACGATTGATTTTATCTTCGCCTATTAATTAATTGTTCATTTCTGTAATTTGAAAATTGACAGAGCGAGAGGACAAATAAGGGATACACCGTCATTCTTTCCCTATTTAATAAACGCTCACGCATACTATGAAATTTTGACAGTGTTATTATAAGATGTTTTATACTAACCAGAT
>LQNK01000201.1:79348-97836 GCA_001586405.1 Phoebis sennae | reverse complement strand
AGTGTGGGTGCTACTGTTAATGCCTGTACAAGTATTATGGTTTGTAATAAAAATATTTTTCATTTTTCATTTTTTTCATATATCACTATGTCAGTCAGTCAGTCATCTTTGAGTTCTATATTGTAAGTTATAATTGAGCTAAACACATGAATGAATACATTGCAGATTCCTTGAAAATCACCAAGTCTTACTTATAACCCTTATGACGTCACTGAATTTCCAGGTGACGTGCGTGTTATTTCGATGCCAGCGTGTAATGCATAAACGTGACATATTATGATTGGAATCATCCGATGTCAATTAGCCACCTGACAGCAACGATACCTACAGGAAGTGTATTATGCATAATTTTTAGAAAATACTAGATTATTTCTTAGCAGAATTGTTGATTGTCTTGTTAAGGTTATGTTTATTTATAATAACATATGCATAATACTTAACGATAATAGAGGTTCTTGGTCGGCGAATTTTTTAAATAGGTACTTACATATTCACAAGTCGAACTAATTTAACAAACTTCTAAGCTAAGCTTCTTACAAGCTTGGTGTTTAAAATTATATTATATTCGTTTACACGAATTTAAGTATAATATGTTATATTATCTTGACATGCGCTGGGATACCATTTTACGTCTGTTATCGTTTAACTTCATCCCAATCATTCACGATATTCCATGAAATTTCACACAACGTCATATTTTCCAGAACTAAGTAGAACATGTACTGTGAAAACTGTTAAACACATAAAAAGGTTTTTAATAAACATTTATTATACACTAGCTGTTCCGAGGCTTCGCTCCCGATCTTTATTCATTATAGGTACATTTATGGTTTAAGATTACTTTATATTACTTATTTTAATAAGAATGCATTATGTAGCTTTCGAACGGTGAAAGAATTTTTAAAATCAGTCCAGTAGTTTATGAGCCTATTCATTACCAACAAACAAAGTTTTCCTCTTTATAATATTATTAGTGAAGACATACTAACAGCTAGTCACTTGAACTTCATTGATCTTCATAAAGTGTTCTTATATATTCTAATTATAGCTTTTAAACCTATAGCCTCTAGTGCAGATTCTGATAAGCTGATTCACGTCACCCTTCCGGAACAGTAGCTATAGGAGCCGTTCTCACGTTCGGGATGATTTACAGATTATTCGTAATCAAACAATTACAAGAATATTAGTCACTTGTTTCGTGATTTTATCTCAATGACGCAAACCAATGATAGTCGTGCAGAGTTTAAATGATTTTTACGTGAGCAAGCCAGTCATTTGTAGTCATTAGGGTGATCAATTTGGCCGAGGTGTAAAATCAATGAGGTATTATGGTAATTATCTAGAATATTCGTCTTTTAGTCCTATATGCAGGGAATCAAATATTAATGATACTGAATTGGTAATAGTAAAGTTTTGAACAAGGTAAGTATGAGACTTGTACTAACGGCTTTTTTCGCGTATAAAGAGAAAGGATGTATAAGATTCTGATTGTAAAAGTCAAGAAAATCGATTGAAAAACTGTAAATTGATAACCTCCTCTTTTTGGGAAGTCGCCTAGAAAAGAAGATGAATAGGTGAGACACCGCTATGAAACTGAATATCAATAAAATGCTACTATTTCAGGTAGATATCTATAGGGGTATACCTCCCACACACACAGTCATCTTGTATTTATGTCAAACAAGTGAGTATGCAATTCATCTGATGATAAGCGACTACTACTTTCAGGTACTCTGAAAAAGAGACATGGTAAGACTAGAAGGAATAGAGATAGAATATTTACGAGTTTAAGGTAGTAAAATGTTAGTTTTGAAAGCTAAAATATAATAAAGTAGTATGTAAACATGAAGCATAGAAATTAATAAGGCAAATGTGAAATGTGAAAGTATGTGTGCGATAACTCTCGATTAGTACTGCGAAAGTTTATGATCTGTGGCGATCGCTTATCACAAGCTTGTGTGTTTCCGTGAGGAAGATATATAACAGTAGTAAAAATTGTTCAGATGTACCGTTCTATCAGCCGCTTTGATCGTAAAGGGCCCACGCAATTCACTATCTTCGAACTGTGTAAGCAAATTCATCACTTTTAAACTGACTGACTACCTTAAAAGTTAATTTCCGAAACGCGAAACATAAATCAGTTAAAATCAAGTGATTTTTGGATGATGTGAAATTCTGTATTCTATTTTTCAAGATTTTTCCACTTAGCTTTCATTTAGTGAACTTTTATTTTTACACCTTAAACCTGATAACATTTACAGTAGAGAGTATGTTTACTTTGGAACAATAAACATTATTAAATTTTTGCCTTGTTTCGATATATTTCACTGCCCAATGTATTTTATGTTTTCGTCATATGCTAATTTGAATTTCTATCCTTCACTTACTAGATTATAAAAGAAATTTCTGAAGGTGTTTAAGACACAGGCTTTGCCTAGTTTGGAACCTATTGTAATATGGATATTAGTTATTAGATATTAGTTAAATATCCTTAGAATAAGTTCTATACCTTTAATACCTTACGTCCACACCTTTTAGGCACCAGGGTCACATAATACGGTGTAGCGCTTATTACCTGTCACACGCTCGCATAGATCTTGCGCGTGCGCAGATTACCCGCCAGATGATATGTTATTTACACGACTGCTTAGCCGACGAGAACGTAATTTATTTTTGATATATTATTCATGTTCGTGTATTTTAAGGTTATTTGCGCTTCGGTTTTGCTCTTTGGTTTGTGTGTTGTAGTGGATTTTTCTTATACAAGATTAAAATTTGCTTAAGAATAAATGAAGATCTAAATGACTACTGTCTCTACTATATTATACGCATCGCGCCCCGCGGTTTTATTCCATGGAAACTCCGGGATTAAAAGTTGCCTTAATGTTATTCTGAACCCTTACATAGATAAGGTTTTATCATCTATACATATGATGTATAGATGTAGATGTATACCAACCAAGTTTCATCATAATCGGTACAGTAGTTTTTGCGTGAAAGAGTAACAAACATACATACGTAGTTACATACATACATCCTCACAAAGTTTCGCATTTATAATATAAGCAGGATTCTAAGTATTTTAATGTCATATAGCAGAGACACTTAATCCTTTTTAAGCTGCATGCAAGCGCACAGTTTATATCACTAATGATGAGTGGTCACCCATCATATGCTGACTGCGCTTAAAGTTGCTTAACCAATTTTTCAAATTAATTAGTGGGCACCGATAGTCACTTTGTCCCATGATCCTAAATGAAAATGATACCCTCTTATATCTTGTACAAGAGAAGCTAAATAGATGTTTATTGGTGACAAAAAAAAACCTTAACTGAAACATTCAATTGTACAACAAAAACACGCTCTCGGTACCATAGCTAAAGTTTTATAAGGTGTTAACAAATTTGATACAAAAGCTCTGTAGGGGCTATAAAAAGCGGATTAAACGGCCTTCCAAGAACTACAAATAGTTAAAAATCAGTTAAAAGCGGTCGGTGTCAGATCATTCTAGAGTCGTGCATGTCCGAGGCATGATTGTAACAATCATTAACGTGACGTCACAGTTTTTTAATTGCGTGGTAAGTGATATGTATAATACTGAATACTATGATTTCTAGTCAAAGAAGTTATTTATTTATTTATTTTATTTAAATTTTACATCAGGCACTAAACCCATATATTACACAAGAGAATCTCTGTAGGTACAATTGGAACAAATAAAAAGACATTAAAAAAGTTATAAATTTAATAATTTTATTTTCAGATAGACATCCATAAAATTGGCTAGTAAACATTGATCTTACAAACTATGTTAGTATTTATTAAATATTATAATTGAATTACATTAAAAATCATGAATTACATATAATTTATTTTTGCTTGTTTGTTTATGTTTACCCGTAAGAAATATAACAGTCGATTTCTAGTCAAAGCTTGTTATAAATTTACTTAGATAAAGATTATTTTTGTTTGTTCGTTTATGTTTATCCGTGGGCGGATTAAGCAATACCTAACTCTGTTGTACTTACGACTAGATTTTTCTTGAGGTACAAGTTAGGTCATTCGACTTTTATCAAACTGAGACTTTTTCGTATTAAATTGCTACTGAGGTTTCTCCTGGGCTTAATAATGGTCCAAAATGCGTTAATACCATTAATTTTAATCTCAAATTAGCCATTGGCAACTCTATTTGTTATTCTGAACTTTTAGTTTTTGCAAGAGTAACAAATACACAAACTTACAACCTCACAAACTTTCGCAGTTATTATTTAAGTAGGATTTTTATTTTTACTGTGTTTTTAAAATAGTGTCGAGCTGTAATTCCCTGTAACTAAAGATGCACGAAATTGAATTATTATTGCTTTATAGTATATCCCTTGTTGGGAATTCAATTAACTAGACGTACGACGTATCTATAGTAATTACCTTTACGAATGAAGATTATAGTAATATTTAGTGTTGAGAATGGATGGTAATTATACGCACTAAAAGGGCAAAGTTGTTAATGTTCCTATTTTTGGTCTCCTTGAAACCTATCAAGGTTGATAATATTTTTATTTAAAAAAGGCTCAAAGCACTATGTTGAGGACATATAGCCTTTTTTTGAAACAAAAATATTCAGTTATACAAGTAATTAATTAGTATAGCAATGCGGGTTGGGCTTGGATATAAAAAATGCATATATTATGAGGACTAATAATAATTATGACATGTATGCTTTTTACAGTCGATGAAAATTTTTATGAGTTTCATAGTGATATACTTTCTAGAATAATCGCGATAGGCTTCATTTAATACTTGGACCTTTATTCCCACATTATATTAATTTGATCAATTATAAATATTCACTGTAGACAATAATATATAGATATTTATTGCCATATTATTCAAATTTTATGAACTATAAATTGGTAGTGTAAAACTACATAACAAAAATATACAAAAAAAAAAATCTATAAGAGTCATTCTATCATTTGTTTTTTATTTTGGTAATAAATTACTCTGCTAACTTAACTAATAATAAAGATAAAAAAGCTTCGTTTCACTTTTAAAAGTCATTCCTTTTGGAAGTGACTTCCTAATAGAATATATCAATAGTATAGATTTTTAAATTAGTCTCATCCATGTAAGGTAAACATCGATGTTTTCTGTCTCCTTGAGAATCGATTCCGAGTCGATTGTCTCGTATCGTCGAGTCATTAAATCGTTTCGGTGCCAGATTGAATCACGTAGCTTCCTACCTTACCTTAATTATCTAAGATAGGTATGTCAAAACTGTCGTGAGGGGAAATGTATGGGAGATAGCGACAGAGGTGAAAATGTTGAAAAAATGTATTTGTTTATAATATACTAGCTGTACCCTGCCGTTTCACGCGTATATTTCCCGTTTCCTTGGGATTTCTGGGATAAGATCAAAATTTCATCAGTTAGGTTCAGTGGTTAAGGCGTGCAGATGAGACATTCCGATAGAATTACTTTCGCATGGAAGTTTCGTAGGAATTCAATTTAATAAATTGTTTATTACTATTATTATTCGGGCTTACTGATCAATCAATTCAGTTAAAAATTTCGATATACAAACTTTCATCAAAATCTGTTTAGTAGATAGTTGCGGCGTGATTGATACACATACATCCAAACTTTCGCATTTATAAAATAAGTAGGAAAGTAAGAATTTGAACGTAAAGTAAGAGCTATTAACCCACACTAGTTGACTTGACTCTTAATAGTTTAAAAAAAAATATTTAGAACAGTTTAACTTAGGCTTTCGCTTTGTTTTCGTATTCAGAAAAGTTATTATGTACTCTCGTTTCATATTACTAAATAACCAAAAGTAATTTTCAAATAATATTGTCACCAACACACAAAATTACTGTAAAAAGCTACAATGATTCAATCATTTCCCTCCACTGCAGACTAGACTGCCGTGTACCGACCCAGTTCTCACGATCATTTGTCGCATTCAAATCAAATCTTTTCGACATTGTTTTGACAACTGGTTCTGTCACATTTTATTAATCTGTGCTAATGTTCTTGTTTGTTGAAATTTGATTTACGCGTTTGATGTTTTGAAAGAAGCAATTACAATTTTTTTTATTATGTAATCCTCTTACTTAAAGTATAATTTCAAAGTTTCCTAAAAACATTCAATTTTGATTATTCAAATATAAAAATTTATAATACGTAAAGTTTAATAAGTATAATTGCAATTCAATTAGCTAAAATCATATGAATATTTTCGATATTAAAAAACCGCGAATGGTTTTTTAATATCGAAAATATTTATAATATTGATCAGTTTGTTATGTACCAAAACTGATATTTGGTGCGACACCACCTTAAAGTATACTAATTATTCTTTCATTTTATAGTATACTTCCCCGACATTTATACATATATACAGTTTCATCAAATAACTGTCTCTTATCTATAAACAGAATAGAATATTTTTCAAAAAGAGCAATTGGTGTGTATTTTTTTTAAACTTTTTAGTTGTCTATGTGAGCGAAGACACGGGCGGAAAGTTGTATAACAAACACAATAGATACTACGAAAGTTCCCTTTTAAAATTATACATGGATTTGGAATACCCTTACTACGTAGTTTACACGACGCACATTTTGTACATAATAATAATATACTCAAGCTAAGAAAATCCCATTAATTAATCGTTTTTTGTCCACCACGTGCACATCCATAAGAGTTAATTCATTAACGTAACATACTTAGTTTTTATATTATCCTTAAGCGTACTCCACATGTATCGGTTAATCGATGACTTCCTTCGCAAATACTATGATGACACTGTTTTTAGAAATCCGTAATTGTATGGAATTTATCGCACACGTGCATTCTTGTTTTTTCTTGGATACATTGTACTTTGAAGAGAAAAACGCATACGAATATTATGTACAATGTATGCAAATAGTTCTTAACAATCGCAATACATTACATTTAGTTGAAAAGATTTCGATGTTATATTAATCATAAACCAAATTTAAGACTTGTACTGTTCACACTAGAGTGATTTAAAAATTTGATGTAGTAATTATTGTATATTGTTTAGTTTGTTTTCATCCTTATACAAAGAAGTTACACATGTTACAGAAAATATATCTCAACTAGCTGCGCCCCGCGGCTTCACCTGCGAAACTTTTGATCCCGTGGCAACGCCGGGATTAAAAGTAGCCTATATGTTATTCTAAACCCTTACCTATATGTATACCAAGTTTCATCATAATCAGTTCGGTAGTTTTTTCGTGAAAGAGTAACAAACATACTTACAAACTTTCGCATTTATAATATTAGTAGGATTGTATGGCTTCTTATAGATAAAAAAATGTATGCGACGTTTCAAAAGAGCTTTCAAAAAAGCCAATTTGGACAAATAATCCATTTGAATTTCAATAGAATATCAATTATTTACCTAACTATTTCGTCATCAAGAAATTAAAGTAAAAAATTAGTAAATAGAATTTTCTGGAACGAGCTCTAATCCATTCAGTTACCAATACCTTTTTTAATATCTATAACTAGATTTCACAGAACCCAAGCTTATTTAAATATCCATTAATTGTATGGAAAATATGATTGTCATTGTTGTGTTATGTGAGCCGTCATGGCGCGCACCTGATGACAATTAAATGCAAATGAACAGTGTTTTCCATGTAAAGTGTCGTGTATGTGTGACGAAGTGATTATTGTATTTTTTGTGATTTAATGAGTGTGTCAACCCTGTTAAAGGGCTTTCGTTGGATCTTGAGAGTGAAGGAATAGAGTGCACCTGTGTTCGCTTACACTTGTGTACTAAAATGTCTTTTGCGCAGCTGGGTAGTCTCTGTTACGATTGGCCACCCTGGCCGAAATCAATGGAACTTATTATTATTGGATTTTAAAGATTTTCTGACAAATACAGAGGTATTATATTTAATTTATAAACATTTCAGAAAACGAGCACTCAATATTCTCTATAGTTTTTTTTTGTGTTTGTTTTAACGCGAGTACCGTATTAAATAAAATTCTTTTTAAAGGTTTTAAAACGTGGTGTATAATACATTATTTTAAATTATTATTAACCCGTTTAAAATCCTTATAATATTCTCTGTAAGTTTTCAATTCACTTCAATTCGTTTTTCTTATTTTCAAAAAGGAATTGCTCAATTTCTTTTTCTTTTAGAAAAAACTAATAGAAGAAATTTCGATATGTATGCTTGTATTGATAATCTTCAATTTCGTACAAATTTACTTTTACTCATTTAGGTTTCTTCCCAGTTAGCAGTTGCCAACGCCTGATGTATAAGGCATAAATAAAAGGCAATACGGATCTCTACATCTGAATAAAACATTAATTAATCGACCCAAATTTTATCTTCCTATTTTAAAATATACTAGATTAATTAGAATGGCGACCATTATAAAATCGAAAATGTCGTTCACATCCGTCATCAAAAACTTTTTTTATAATTACAACAAATATAAAAAGATAAAGAATACGAAATAAATCACCGTCCTCTAATTAAAGTTTACGATGCGCAATTAAACGAAAAAATAATTTAAATTTTTATTGCAAGTGCAGACATAACGTGGTATGGAGGGGTCACGCCAATTAATGCACAAATTTGCATAGACAATGATAGATCTGTTTAATTTGCTTTTTCTGTTATATAGATTCTAAATAAACGTGATTTTTTTTATTTTTCTTAAGTGTTTTTTCAGCTAGTTATGTCCGTAGTTTCATTCGCGTATATAGCCCGTTCCTATGGGATTTCAGAGATTTAAACTATCTTATATCCTTTTCCTGATCCTAAGCTATCTTTCTACGAATTTTCAGCCGAATTGGTCCAGCTGATCTCAAGTTATAAGTGTTGTAATAAACCCGTAATATTTTACACTTAAAAAACTATTTATATATTTTTGACATTTGTTGGAAGTGCTATGAAGTAATTAATAAAAATAAGACGATAGTTTTATTTTCTACTTGACTTGCTCTTTTGAAAGCTCGTAACAGAATAAAATTTTCGATCAATTCTTTTGGAATGGTATTATGCAGTTTCTAACTTTGCTTATAAATTTGTAAGTACTTTCTATATTATTGCTTATCCTTTTTAAACTATGTACTTCTGAGTATTATGAAGTTAATTCAAGCTGTAAACCAATTTTCAATCCTCGTAAATATTAATAATTAAAATATTTAGTTTATTATCACCTGCTCCTCACTGTAAAGGTCAGTGACACCTGCCTTGACACGAGTCTTAATTAACGTCATAATTTTGACTTGAGTTAATTATTATAGAATTATTAAATCTTTCGATATCCATTATGGATAACCACAGAATATAGCTAAATGTATTAAAAAGATCAAATGCGTACTCCCTAAATCTTATCATGTACAACCTGTACAACCACAGGTGAGCCTTACACTCGTATTCTAATACGTATCTCGAGCATTCCTCGACTTCACTCAACCTCTGTCAACGAAAATTTACATTCTGAGTCGGAACTCTACTAACTCACGTCCACTCACGTTATGAAAATTTTGGAGAAGAAAATTTAACACCTCCATTCGTGCGATCTATTTATTAAAATATTATATATTTATGTTATGAATTTCCGATTGAAATTCGTCATACGTCATATTTGACGTAACCTGAGTGGGAGTAAAATGAAGGTAACTTCTTAGAATACGGGTGTTAGCCTGGTCAAGCAACATTCTCCAGTTCTTGGCTTTTTGCCTTCAACCTCTTGCACCGATCGCTTTGGTGCCCAACCTTTGGTCTACCTCGATTTTTACGAACTATGGTTTGCCATCCAGTAGAGGCATGGATACTCTAGCATCGCCTATCCTCACCACATGTCAGGGAAGCGGTCAGATTCTAATGGTCTTTAGTTCGTACGTATTTCCTACACTTTTCCTAACCGCATTACACTTTTCCCTTCTCCTTTCTAAACGTTAGTAAGGTAACTGACATTCTATAACCGTCTGGTATTTACTTAACATTATACTTTCTTTTGAGCTTGTTTTAGAATAAAATACTTCATCTTAAAATACTTCTTCTTCAGATTGCATAGTAAATGTGTTGTGTCTACTTTATAATCGGCATCCTACGCATCTTAGTAGTATTCTTTGTATAGAAAGTCATACAAGCGTCCTATCAGCGTCGCACGAATCGCATTTTTTATATAAATTATAAATTCCATGTGTACGATACCTATCTGACCCGATTGGCACACTGTATACAGCAATAGTCTATTGCGCCGGAGGGTGTTGGTTCGATCCCCACTAGTTGTTAATTTAGTATGACAAAAAAAGTATGTATAAGTATGTCTATCAGTTATCTAGTTTCCAATGTACACAAGTAAAATGTTCAAGAATAGATATTTATTTATCTGTGAACGCTTAGCGTTATATGACTTAAGATTCACAGTATAAAGGAAATAAAGACATCATTACCACACGAAACCTATGATCCAAAGACAGGCACAAATGATAATTGCATTATATAATTAAGATCTAAAACACCGCCGCTATAAATAACGTAGGTATAACCCGTTTTTTTAATATTCATTTGAGTTATTTATGTGATTTTGTCAAAAGGCAGTAGCGGTTCCTTTTTCCTAAAATGTCGTCGCCAAATTGATTATTATGTTTTATAAATTCTTCAAAATTACAAATCCGCAATCGAAATTAAAACGAGACAGGTTTCTCGTAATTAAAACGTTATTTTGATTTGCTAGACGTGCGTAAATTTTACAAATTGTTATTAATTAGAGCTATAAATTCTTGAATATTATTAGACTAATTTGTTCATTACTAGTTGGTTATGGCACATTTAAATTTTATATGTATGTAGCCATATCAGTAATAAAAAATATCATTATGATTATTTGTGACATTTTCTTTTTTTAAAGTTCAAAAAAATAATAATAAAATAAATATAATTATGCCGATTATTTAGTCTTCTTTCTATACACACACTGACACTCTCCTCTTTCGAATGGCAAAGAGTTTTCCAAATCGGTCGACAAATACCCGAGAAATGCGGTAACATGCATAAAAAATACGGTTGAATTCAGAAAGTCGATTAAAAATACAAACTATTAAGTACAATTATGAAGCGTTCTTTGTTTGGTTTTACTAAAATGATTGATGATTTCTTTATTTATTATATTTCCTAGTAACAAACAAATTATAGCCTCACGAATACAATTTTCTGAAAGCAAATAAACGTTGTCAACTCGTGATTCTACCAAGGTCATGATTATAATCACTTGAGACACCTCGGTTTGGACGAAAATGTATAAATTATTTGGTTCTTAGTTAGTAATTTCAAGGCAATAACGCCCAAAAGTGGCGACGGGATAGAATATATGTGTCGCCACTACATTTTCACCCGTTGGTGTCTTAAGAAGCGACAGATGTGAATTTTGCCGCATAATATTTTCAGCAATAAAAGAGTGGGATCCGAGCATTGCACGATTCATCCAAGCTTGCACCGGTGTAATTACCATCCCCCAGCTGAAAATTGGCATGAAGCAGAATTGCACTGTGTTTCGTACGTTGAACGGGGGCGCGAAGGCTTTTATGACCGTCACATTCCCCTTCCATCCTGTTCTACGTTTCTTCCAATTTCCCATCATGTTGTAGATGTTCATGGGCTGCGGTCAGTCACTTAAACTCAGGCAAATCGCTTGCCTGCTGTAACATAAAAAAAGAACAATACATATAATCATAAATATCCTACTAATTCTATAAATTTAGAATTTGCGTTTACAGATTGGATGAATTTTAAATTTAAAAAATCATAAATTCTTTTTTATTGTTTTATTCCGAAACGATGATGGGAGGTGAGACTTTTTTATTTTATTTTATTTCTCATAGGTACCGCACAGCTATTTGCACTTTTATTAGAAAATATATTACAAAACAATATGCCGAATAAAAGGCACACCAATAACAATTTTCAGAGAGTGAACATGTTAATTTTAAAGCAAACATAAAAAGAAAAGAAAATTTAAACTAAATTTATCTCAAACTAAAACATTCACTAGTACTCGCTATGTAAATGTGATCAATTAATTATCATTTTATGCTTACAGTAATTTATACCACAATTAAAGCGGTAACAAATTATTTATGTTAGTGTCGTTTATATTTTTACGGCATTGCAGTAAATGTCGCTACTGGTATTTAACTGTGGGTCCCAGTAATTATGGGGACACTTTTATAACTTTGGGAATTTTATTTTACTTTCGCGAAACATTTGAACAAAAAAGGCGAGTTAAGTGGACGGGCGTAAGATGTATTCAAACCTATAAACCTAAAAATATGTGTTTCCAATTAGCAAAGCTAACGAATTATATGACTTTCTTGGATATAATGTTCTTTAGATACCAAGTAAATACATAAGAGTAACGTCGAACATATCTTCTTTGCAGAAAGGTATACCATCAAAACTTGACTGCCTCGTTGGTCTAGTGGTTGCATCTTTGACTATAGATCGAGGGGTCTCGGGCTCGAATCCCGGGTGGAGCCAAAAAGAAGTTATTGGGATTTCTCTGACGAAGAAATCTTAGTAACAGCCCTGAGTCTGGAAGTTGGCGGTGTTGGAACATCCTCATGCCTTGGAGAACACGTAAAGCTGTCGGTCCTGCGCCTGATCTCTCTCCGGTCGTGTTGGTCTTCCCTCCCGTCGAGCTATGAGGGTAAAGAATTAGAGAGTGCACTATTATAGCTCCTGCGCAGCTGGCTAGTCTATGTCGAGATTCGCCATCATGGTCGAAATTTGTAATTTGCAATCGTGAATTAAAAACGTAAATGCAAAATGAAACGCAAGTTCAATATTAAATAATGACATTATCCAACAAAAGAATTGATATCTATTTAGGTGCCATTCTGTTTCCACTCGGGATGCTCAAGGTTTGTCGGCATATTTTTACGTAAAAAACGTTTGTAATACTATTGAGAAATAATTAGATGAAGATCAAAACATCTCTGTACATTTCACTTATGGGAAAAACATTGCATAGGAAGCTAGTTCTTGACAATAAAAATATATGAAATATTATTATTTTAATAAATAAATCAATCAATAATATTAAAATTGTAATTAGTTTTAATACATAGAATACCATATTTCATGGTTATAGATGGATTGTTATATATGATTATAATAACCACCTTCTTACCTATCTATGCAAATAAATACTTTTGACTTTATTTTTCAGGTGTTATTTCTCCAGCCAAATCAGGTCAAGAGCTATATGGGTATCCTCAAAGGCTATAAAGGTTTAACACATTCTACGACATTCTCGAACAATCACGTGACGTCACCAAATCACTGATACAACCTTCACGGCTTAACCGATTGCGAGCGGTCTGTCCAAATTGCAGTGACATTGGATGGCGCATTAGGTTTATAGGGACCGGTAGACGGGCGACAAACACGCTTATAATAATTCACTTTTATTTATAATAATTAAAAACTAGCGTCACCAACTTCACCACTTTATATGCGTATAGATCCCGTTTCCGTAAGATTTTCAGGAGAAGATGTCCTTCCTCGGGTTTTAAAGAATCTATGTACAAAATTTCATCCAAATCAGTCCAGTAGTTTTGGAGCCTATTCAATAAAAACAAACAAACAAATCTTTCCTCTTTATAATATAGTATAAAAAAATTACTTTCCTTGTGAAACAATTGCTCGTAAACCTTAAATAAAAAGACCAAATGGTAAAATGCAAGACATTATTATTCAGAAGTTACAATATTACTAAATTATTCTTAGGTAAACTTCTCTTAGAATTAGTATCGAGATTTAATTCTCAGATTTAAAGGTAATTATAGAATACTTACTTAGGCTAGACACTCATGATTATGTTTAGGTGTTTCTTCATAATACATACGTTAATCTGTATTATAATCAAAAGTATGGTACTAGGCCTTGTAAAAATATTATTTTTAGTGATGACCAAATCGTTTGCCCATTCAATCGTTTTACGAATGATACGAAAATACTACCTCTATTATACTTTAAATTCATGGGAAGTCATAAAGTCGTAATATTTATGACAAAATCGCTCGTTTGCGCAAACTCTACGGAGATAATTTTGTCCACCTCATATCTGTATGGTCACGTTTGCGGTCGTTTATGATTTATTACTCTATTTATTGAGGTCACTACTAATCATTATGGACCAAATAGGAAATTATAATAGAACAGATTTTTTAACTAAAAAAAATATTGCAGAATGAAAAAAAACATGCTATATGTTTTTTTGGATCTTAAGTGTGCTATCCTTATAATAAAAATAATAAGGAAGGGAGAAACAAATACAAGAAATTTTTGTATTTCTAGTAATTAATTACTTGTAAAGTGTTTAAGACGTCGGGCTTATTATAAGCCGTGTTTAAAATACTTTAAAAAGTATCTTACTAGAAATTATTAAGAAATTATGAGGACCAAGAAAATAAGAAAATTTTAATAGTTCTATGAGCCATAGATTACAATACGGTAACTATCGGTGCGATTTTATTTTACTAAAACTTTCTAAGAAAAGCACTATCACATTATCGATACAAACTTCACCCAATTTGCTTTGAGCCAAGCACGCATTCCATTCCTAAATTCCTGTATCATTTTCAATGCAGTTCCTTCACTTAACATTCAAACAATGCGTTATGATTCAGTTATACCTTTCCTTATTTACTCTCCACATTAGAACAGTTTAGCATCAACACTCGAACAGTAAACGAAATGCAAACACGTTTCGAAAAAAATTGAACCGACTTCAAGACAATGAACAAAGTGAATCATAGAATTTAGCAATATTTACGATGGCACATACTGGTATTAATTAGACAAAATTGTATACAGGAAAATCGTCCGTATTACAACAGCATAGAGATGAAAGAAGAGTGTACAATTTTGGTTAACGAAGGTGCAATCGAAAATGTTTTTAAAACGGTCTCCATCGATCAAAAGTTGGTGTTACGTAAATTGTCGCATTTGAGAGTCTATTGTTTTTCGAGTAAGGTTTGTTTCATAATGCTAATTTGGGTTAAAATAATAAATGTGTTTGGGATATTACGTGATACAATTTTACTGTGATTGAAGTTTGCTTTCTATGAGGAAGTGTTTAATAGATTTTTGTACTAACACTGATAACGTGTAAAAGTAATATCCGTTTGTTTGTTGTTTGGACCACATCATATTATTTTAGCTGTTTTATGATGAGGCAGATAAACTCGAAACTATTTTATATTTCAATGGCAATTTTTTTTCACCTGATGTTAAGTGACTGACCGCAGCCCATGAACATTTATAACATCAAAGTGTCGCAGATGCCTTGCTGGCTTGAAGGAAAGTAATAAAGGTAAGAAGAGGATTAAAGACAGGAAGTAGAAAGAGGAGTAGAAGAGATTTTGAGAATTAAATTTAAATATTAATTTATTTTAGATTTAGTTTGAATAGTCTCATCGATTGGAATTTCTGAGATGATAAACGTTCAATATATTCCACAGATACATTTTTAAATTGTTTCACAACTAATGGGACAAATGTCTAGAAAAATCCCAATAATGACCATATTTTATTATTATCGTCATCACGTCTTTTCAATTATTAACAAAGACGTAGGTCATCCACTAAGGTTACTCGTATGCACCGTGAAGTTTATGCGGCCTTGGCAATCTTCAAAAAGGTCGGTAATAATGAAACAATTCTACAAGGTACTTAGCGGTAATAAAATAATGGTTTGATACATAGGCCTGCTGTCCACTGTAAGCGGTATTTGTATAGATACAATTATTGTTGACCGTGCACCCGTGCATATCCGAAAACGTATGTTAATCTATGTTCCTCGGCTTACTTACTTTGTACAATATTTCATCCAAATCGGGTCAGTGGTTCAAGTTCGAAGAGGTGACAGACAGACAGAGTTACTTTCGCATTTATAATATTAAGTAGGGATAGGAATCTTATAAAGGTGTAATACATAATAACAGTATATATGTAGTGAGGTTTGAGACAAGCTTTGTAAACGGTGTTTACAACTATTATCGCTACAGCGTCGTTTTATTTAAGAAAGGGCTATAAGTGCTACTATTTATACCTAGTTTTATATACTGTTGCATGGCGATGCTATAGTGGTATTTAATCAAAGATACCGAGGACAGAATATCAAAGCGACGAGACATAGGTAGACAAACACATAAAGAACATGTCCATATGTTATTAAGATAATAAAACTGAGGCTGTATAACACATGACAAAATGTACCAATACTTTCATTCATTTACCTTCGCCTAGCTCTATGTAGACGTAAAGCCTAACAAAAGAATATTTCAATAGATAATATCCTATACGAGTTACTAAAATAACACTACTGTCGTGATTGTTCGGATTGCGGTCAGTAACGATGGCTATTTTACGAGCTATTCCTCCGAATAAAAGTTTACGATCAGATAAATATACGCGTTCTCGATTGTGACGAATTGGTGCAGTGACTTTGGTAGTCGACGTAGTTTACGAATTCAAATGTTAATAAATTGGCGTTCGCTTTATTCTAATGAGTACAATATAGCCTATATCTTATAAGTATATAGGTTATATTGTGAAGTTTTATCCCAATCCGTTCCATAGTTTTTGCATAAAGGGGTAGCAAACATAAATCATCACAGACTTTATTAGAACTGTAACTGATATTAATCAGATACATTATTTTAATGGATTCGAGATACGTTAAGGAGCATGGATGATGAGGAGGATGGAGTATGATAAATGCAAATAGATTCAATGTTTATTCATTTCTAATTTAAACCATTTTTTACACCATTCTATGTGCTTGCCTAGTTTATACTAATATTATAAAGAGGAAAGATTTGCTTGTTTGTATTGAATAGGCTCCGAAACTATTTTACCAATTTGGATGAAATTTTATACTTAGATGATAGTTTTTATCCCGAAAATCCTACGGGAACGGGATATATACCCGGGTGAATCTCAGCTTTTTAGCTAAGCTTGTAAGACTTCACGATATAGCTAGAAAGCTAAATAAATAATTGTTATTGTAATATCGTTGTAGGAAAAGATAAACAATTTTTTATACCGTAGAAGTCCATAAAGTAAACATTATTTTTACTGCCTATCACACTAGTTTAAGCCTGATCTAATTCATCTTTTACTTAAACTTGATACCACAAGGACTAAAATTTACATTAAATTCAAACCAAGGGTGACCAGGTGACCTTTTCACACGTCAAATGTCACAATATTAGTCAACTTCAAGTGCGATACAATCTAGGCAGATAATGTAATATTCACGTTTGTGAAATATCATTTCGTGCTAAGGAAGCTGTTAATTTTGTCACTCCCACACGCTTTGGTTTATTTACTTTTAATGAGCACAATCATTTCTATTCGTCTTAATTGTTAGTAAGACGAGACGATATTTATGACTTCATAAAACGTTTAAATGTGTTAAAACGGTGTTAACTGTGTAAGTATTGTAAAAGCTAAAAAAAGGATTGTGTTGCTATCATGCCTTTTTGAATCTAAAATAGAAGTCTACAATCAATACAGTAATAAAATCAAACCTAGAATTAATTATAGAAAATGTGTTTATAAATAATTAAAATAAAAATCACTTTGATGATTTGAGTTTGGGTTTAAAGAATTTTATTTCTCATAACAATATTGTTCACTTAAAATGAGATGTAAAGATATTATAAACACTCCTTAATATCTATCACATCTCTATAGCTAAATTAATTGTCTTGATTTCACATGTCTGGCTTTTTAACTTAACCTTTGTAACATATATTCACTTTACATTGCTTGTGCAAGTGTGCTCCTTAAAACAATATTGTCTTCTTCCATAATTAGTTCGTATTTTTAATAACACCATTTTTATTTCTTAAATTATAGATACTTCATTTTTTTTGTTACCAGTAATGAAAAACCTCGATTTCTCATGAAATAGCAGTTCTAAAAATTCGTGAAATTTCAACATATTACATAAGCAGAGTTATTAAGTGAGACAGTTACGTCGACGGTTGACATTAAAATTAATTATTATAGTTTTGTACTCATAAAACAGAAAGTCAGAGGCGTCTTAGATGTTGTGTCATCTATTGCGATTAATATTTATGATTTAGGTGACTTAATAGGACATGAGCTACTGTAATTTGTCGTTATAAATTTGTGGATTGCGCTAATGTTATAGGTGTGCAACATTATTATTACGCAGTTACAGTTCTTGTAAGAAATAATTTAGATGTGGTGGAGATGCTTTTTGGGGTAACAGTTGTATTTAATCCGTATCAAGAATGTTATGGTAAATTTTATACAATTGTTACGATGGTTAATGATATCTGTGAGTGGACTGAGTGGGGCATCTTGTGTTAAATCGCAATGTCCTACTTTATTCCGTAAAATCACCTCAGATATTTTTTTGTGTGGTGAGTGGTTTACGGCTGGCGGTGATCACTT
>LQNK01000201.1:59624-79325 GCA_001586405.1 Phoebis sennae | reverse complement strand
AATTTTTATTATCAACTAACCGCCATTGCCGCAATTTTGTACTACAAATGAACTACTTGACTACCAAATTACACCAATACATACAGGAAGTCTCATTCCTGTATGTATTGGTGTAACTACTGTATGTGCAGTGAATAATGGATAAATATATAAATAAATAAATAAATAAGTCTTATATTCATAGATATTATTTTTCTAATTTTTTTTTCTGGTATCAATCCTTTCGTTTTCCTGACAGAAACTGCGATATTTCTAGTGTTACAAAAATTTACACTAATGTACACTTCATTATATTTTATTATACTACCTGACTCTGACATATAAAAAGCTGTCAATAACTCCATTAGTCAAGCAAAACATCTCGATTGGATAACGGCCGTTTTCAATATTCTATCTATCCCTTGTTTTGCTTACTAAAGTCAGACAAATCTATCTATTTGCACTTACTTTGATTTCAATATGCTGTTGACGGATAGCCTTTGCTATGACTTTTGATAATATTACGTCATATAATCTGAGATAACAATCTATCTTTAATCTTTGATACATTATTGAAAACGGCTGTAAGTCATTTAACTATTCCTCAGCTTTCTGTCATTTTCTTTTAAATACATACAATGACAAGACAATCTCAGGTCTTTACATTATTAATTCCCAACGACATCGCTTGACGCGTGGGCGGTGATACTAACGTTTCGACACTCGCTGAGTCAGCGATGCAGATTGTGGGAACTGATCTTATCTCAGTTTGTTTTTATTTCTAATGGAATAATTGAACTTATTGCTTATCAATTCGAAAGGTCACCGGATGGCGAATAGATTAAAAAGTTTGGGTCAGGTCTTTGCTTATATTGGAATTGGTATGAAATTCATTACCATACGTATATATTTCTAAATACAATACTGTAACACATATAAAGCTTAAATAATCGATTTGTTAAGACTTATTTTCATAAAATCGAAGTAAAAAAATAAAACAAAATAAAATGAGCTCTATTATGGTTACATGATATTTCTGTTGATATTGTTGGTTTGTTGCTATTGGGTTAAGTGACCGCCGAGAATCGAAGTAACACAAAATAATACTAAAATTGGGTCATTTCTTTTAGAATGTAGAGCAAAGTATGACGCATGAAGGAAGGCGATATTACAACCCGACGAATACGAATATTTGAATTAGGTATATAACAGTTTACTATTACATTACACTCGATCTTTCTTTTATAATTTGGTAGCATTTAGTATTTTTATAATTTAATCTTTCTCACTAATAGTTTCCGAGTATTATTTATCAAAAAAAATATTATGAAGAGATATTAAAATATTATGAAGAAATATTATTATCAACATCAGCGTTAATACGCACCAATTTTAAACTTGTCCTTTCTCATGCTGAGTAAATTTCATTTTTTGTCAATCCCTAGGCTGTGACATATCTATTTCATATAATAGCGGAAATGTTCACAAACGACAATGTCATTAAATTTCGTTTTATAATAGCGTCGCATAGCACGCAAAGTTCATCTAACGATAATATGTGAAAATGAATGTAATCTGACCGAGGGCATCACGAAATTGTCTCGGTCGCCTCGGGTTAGTATTAACATATAGTGGGTTAGAGGTCGCCTATGAAACTGTCCTAGAATCAACAAATTACGGGGAATTAACCTTCAAGGTATGGTCAGATCTTCTAGCCGTGGAAAAGACTTGACTATGGTAAGCTATACGAAACTAGCGGGATTTGAACATGCGTAAAATGTGTGTGTAAAGAGTATACGATAAAGTCAAGTCAATTTATTTGCTTAATTGCGTATACAACAAAGATTTTACATGATAAAGTATGTATAAGGTTTCATTTTTCTTAAAAACGAACATCGGTGGTAATCAGAATCCGAAAGTATAGCAGCAACTGTCATCTTTACTTTCTAAGTTTAATTTATTTATACCAATAACAAAACAATCATAATATCTTGCACTTGGATGGTTAATAGTTAATACTCCTTCATAAAAACCAATGAAGGAGAATTAACCATTAAAAAATATTATAAAGAGGAAAACTTTGTTCGACTGTTTGTTTGGTTGTAATGAATAGGCTCAAAAACTGGACCGATTTTAAAATTTATTATAGCATTCGAAAGCTACATTATCCACTAATTCATAGGCTATAATATATGTACAACACTATGCTACGGGAGCAAAGCCGCGCGGATCAGCTAGTGGTATATATAGGTTATCTTAAAAAATAGTTTACTCGTAATAAAGGCGGTTTCTTTTATTTGATGGAAATAAAGATCGAAAGTGATTACATCATTTCCACTATAAACGCGGCTTTAGGGCCTTGAAATTTGGCGCCAAAAGCTGCGGTCACGTGAACGTATCTTTTGTTATCCTAATATCATTGTATCATTGTTATCTCAGTGTGAGCTTTGTCCGAAATTAGGACTAAAAATATTATAATTATAATGTAAATTAGCAAATCAAGCAATCAATCATTTATTTATTTATTTATTTATATTTGAAGTGTTAGATACATATACTGAACATTGTAATTTTCTACTGGGTGTTAATTAATCTATGGTATGTATGTATTTACAAAAAAAGTATGTTTAAGTATGTCTATCAGTTATTTAGTGTCCGTAGTACAAGCTTTGCTTAGTTTGGAACTAGGTAGCGTTGTGTTAAATGTCCAAGAATATTTATTTATTATTATATTTAAATCGCTTATTGAGTGATACTTGCAAATAACAGGTTATTAATGAAAATTATTTACAAATATATCCAAACAATGCATATACTTATGTAGACTATTAGACTCATATTAAATCATAGTATTTTGTCCTATTATAGATTCTATTTCCATAAATGATTCCACCATTACGGTCTTGACCTTACTTTCAATTTCAAACGTACTATTTTCATAGACAACTTTATAGATTACTAAACTTTATGGTCGAGCAACAGAGTAACAAATAGAGTAGTTACACTATTTTTACGACGGCAGAAAAGTTTCTGTAGTCACTGGGAAGTAAAAAACAAGACTTTTGAAAGTGTTAGTGTGTTTTCATGTTTCGCAGTTTAATGACCATTGTGTAGGGATATATTTTAGATGCAATCTGTTACAGTACATATCGACTAGAAGATCTTTTAAATTTTATACTATAAAAAAATTTTCACCATTTTTTAAAGACGTGTCCCGAAGCACGAATGTAAAATGACGTTTATCAAAGAAAATTAAGGACACTGACTTTGTGACAATTCCATGGTATGACTGTATGTATTCTTTAGACTGTGGTCGAGCTAACGGAACTATAAGTATCGTCACAGATTATCATATATAAAGATTAAATGCAACTTTATGTCACTTTGCAGTCCGTTTATTGCCTCATAAATATTGTTTGCAATTTTAATTATTCCAATTAGTTTGTGAATGACATTTTATTGATTTAATTAAGTGGATGTAGTCATAGGCGCTTATACGTAACTTCATACATTGTATGAAATTGCTGATCGTGTTTGTTTATTCGCTTAATTTTAAACGGCGAAACGTATTTTGATGCGGTTTTGCGGTTTATATTTTTTTATTTTGTTCACAAGATTCATATATGAATGATGTGACATTGGATGAAAAATGTCAATCCTTACTTTAAATTATAATTAATTTTCAAATTTGTTTATTCGTGAGCGGATTTGAATGTTTTACATATCAAGTCAAAATAAAAATAGAAATAAACTAAAATGTATTGGTTCCTAAGAAATAACTTGGTTTACATTTTCCCCATACAATATACATATTTGTTACATTCATAACTACACTTAGGAGACTAAAGTGAACAGACCTACACTAATTTTACGAAAAAAAATTTTGAATACATTTTGGGTAACATCAGGATTGTATGCGTTTTTTGTGATCAAATCTAAAACTCCAAAGTTAATTGCTAAACTGAAAAGTTACATATTTTTTTCTGATCCCAATAAAGGCTAATGCGGCGCAAGAAAAGGAGCAAGTGGGTCACCTGATGGTAAGTGATCACCGCCGCCCATGAACACCTGAAACACCGGGAGTGTCACAGGTGCTTTGCCGGCCTTTGATGGACATATAGGCTCTTGAAGGCCCTAACGTCGAATTTGTTCAGAAATACCGCAGATAGGAAATATAAGACAAACACAGAACTACCTTCAAGAAAAAGATATTTAAACACATATTATGAACCATATCTATTTATGAATGAATGAATAAAAACACTTTATTGTACACCAAAATAAAAATTTAATACTGAAAGGACATGCACATATGGCGGCCTTATGGCTATTGAGCCATCTCTTCCAGTCAACCATTTTAAATAGAGACTCATATACAAATAGAAATTTGCCAGTAGGTGGTAATTGTTTTATCAAAGTATTAATTAAATTGCCACACTTCAATACAATTAAGCGAAATACACGTACAATCGCAGCTTAATATAATGAATTTTGACATAAAATTTTAGCACCGTTCGCCCACATGACGCGAATTCTCTCAAAGGGAATTAGTGACTAATATACATTTTGTAACTATAACCTTACGGTACGCCCAACGGTAAGCGGCAATGACATTTTTGGGTAAATACTAGGTTCTTGCCCCGGCTTCGCCTGAAACTAAAGAGAGTATGAAAAAAGTATAAAAAAATGAAAACGTTTATCAGATTCAATTAAACAGTGTACAGTATAGTTTTATTACAAGAATTTTATATTGTATGGTGGACACTTTATTAAGAGACACTAGGATCCTCTGTGTTGTGAGAAACTAGTCTCTTCCAGAGGTACTGTAAATGTAATTCTATAAAGTATAGATAAAACATTGATGTTTTCAAAAATAAAAAAAAATCTAAAAAAAAAGGTAGTTGATTAAGTTTTGATTTTAAGTGAAAGTACTGTGTATTTGGTATGAAATAATTGAATAAATATTTATTTTTTCGTATATTAAAGTTTGGATCGAAAGTTCGGGACTTCGATTCGAGGCAACTGCGACGATTATAAAAATTATGTTGTATATTTATTAGTAGGTAAACTATTAATTTAAAAATGTTTTACACATTTAAACCTATTTTATCAGATTATCTCTTATAGATAAACTACCATTATTTATGTAAAGTGTCCCATAAGTTCATATTACGAATAAACTTTCTTCCAAATCAATTACTTTTATTTTCTCCCAAATGGAGACATTTTTTTTCACAATGATAAATATAGACTAGACGATATAATTAATGACAAATATACATAACATTAATTCTTCCTAATAATTATTATTTAAACGCATTTAAAAAGCAATATATAAATTATTCATTAGATTACTCACTCGCCCCAGGCTGTGTGTAATTTATTTCATACTAGTATTCGCGCACTCGCTTTAAGAAAAAAGTCACTCTCTTCAGAGAAAAAACAAGACGAAGCTAGTTTGAGTTACGTATATTATTCTAATGTTTACTTTAATAATTAAAAATCATTTTGTTCTCTTTCATTTTTTTAGATTTATTAAGTTAAGATTGCTTTAAACAAAAAGTCATGTTTAAGTCATGTTTATGTTACCTATTTAAAATTTCATTTGATAAGATTCTGATTACGTATTCCAATCCTATTACTGTCATATTCCTCTTTTGCTTTCCCTTCTTCCTTACATATCCTTCTCTTAAGCCTGAAAAGCACGTGTAATATAGGAACTGGTGTTCATGGGCTGCGGTAGTACCCTAACATCAGGTGAACTGTGTACTCTATCACTAACTATAACTTAAAAAAATTCTTCCCAAATGTAATGAGAAAGTAACAGAATATTCCGACATTCATTTACATAATTTTTAGAATGTAACATTTACAATAAAACATGTATTCCTTAAGATTAATAAATAAAAGAACGTGACCGGTCCACATTAAAAGCGACACCTCAAATCCTATTAAGTAATAGATGAAATAATTCATTACAAAATATAAATAAATGAAGCGTATAAAATATTTACTTGCACTATAATGCCGATGTCGCGATACCGGTTCTTGAGTGAGGGAGGCGATTTATCGATATTTATTACGATGTAAATTCATCGAGATTGAATAAGTATCCATCATGGTGTAATTGTTCTAGTTGGTGTTGAAATTGATGATGTATAAGACATGAGAAATATCGAAGATTAATTTAATATCAAGTTTTATACCCATAATTACATTTAATTGATTTAGTAGAAGTAGTAGAAGTAGAAATGTGATCAAACCCTTCAATATTTTTAATTAAAATATAGAGTTTTGTTTTGTTTTCTTATTTCTGTATTTAACTTCAAGTCAGTTCTGAGTTTCTCTAGTTAAAAGGTAATTTTAGTCAAAATACGTTATTCACTTTAATTTTATTAGTAGTATTGAGTAAAAAACATAATTGCTCAATTTATTTTTAAAGTTACGTAAACTTCAAGGCGAGTGCATGTTATTATCGATGACCAAAAACATCGATTAATTTGATGGACCATCACTAATTGGATTGCGTCCTTATAAGGAATGGTTGTGACAAATTAGTAATAGTCATATCGGGTGTGTGGGAATTTTGCTAGCCAACTAATGTTGCCAGATGTTTCTAACAGAATATTTCAACTTCACTCTCACTTTGACAATCACTTTGACTTGAGTCTCTAGTAAAAAGGCGATATTTTTATATGTCAAATGTTTATTACTAGCTCTTAAGCGCGGCTTTGTCCCGTGGATCTAAAAATTTGTAGAAATTTAAAAAGTTTTCAAGAATCAGCGAAATAACTTTGTTTTTTAATTTGAGAATCGTACATGTCATAATATTTATTTATATTTACGCGGATTATTTTGCCACCTCTAATTTTTTAAAAGGAATATTCCGTATAAAGATTTTGTAATTATTATAAATTTACATAGTTGTAATTTAATTATGAAGCAAAACAATAAAAGTATATTTTTGCGTATATTAATTTCGTTTTTAATTCCGAGAAAATTTTTAGTTTCTGTAGTTGTCCATTCAAAAATCAATATCTCAACTTCTTCCTATGTCCAAAAATTTAATAAACTCCATCTAGCAACACCAAGCAATAGCGGTAATCAAAAACATTAATATTACAGAGATTTGACACGAACTTGCCGATTACCAGGCATTATCATACGTGCTTAAGCGGCTTAAGTTATAAGATATCACTTAAGTTATCACTTAACGGAATTTAAGGTTAAATGTACAAATTGAGATTTGATTTATTATGGTAGCTGGTATGTGTTTGGAGGAATTGATCATTTTAGTAAGGAGAAAAGGTTTAATGTGTTTCCTAAAGCATTGGCATTTCGCTTTTTATATTAAAGAGATAAAATTAATAGTAAAGAAATATAATTTGTGTAATTAAAAAATGTTCATAAAAAAGGTATTAAAGGTAAATTTTTCAACCTAAGCTTTAAATAATTTAATTCCATGTTCACTCGATATTCTGGAAAAATCACTTCACATATTCACATATAATATTAAACTACAGCTGTAATTACGAAAGCGTTTTTTATTTCTTTTGCTTTGCTTCATTGTTTGCTCTTTGAGATACTTTTAGTTCAAGTTCCTAATCGTAATTTATTAATACGATATCAATTATGACGTCTAATCTATATAATCTTTTGTATCAACATTCCTATTTATAATTAAACGCTACCGCTTATAACTTGATCGTCGCGACACAATCGTCTCCCACGGTCATTACAGGTGCTTTATCTCAGTGATAATTGTACAATTGAACTTTTTGTCCAATCGGACTTTTTGCTACAAGGAAATCGATCGAATTACGCGATTATTGGCAAAAACAGGAAATAATTTGGTGCCAAATTATATGCATGCATAAAGGCGACTATTGTAATTTTTCACATACCTACGTTTTTTGTTTGATACAAAATATATGGTTAATATACTCGTGAGCAATTACGATAATTATTTTGTTTTTGTTATATACAATTAAGCAGCCCTTCAAATCGTTATATCATGTTCATTTATCGTTGAAGACAAAGGACTTGTTAATAAAAATGACACAGCTACAATTGTTATTTAAATCTTCAAAAATTTACTTTTTAATTTTTTTTTACTTATTTAACGAATCATTACGTTTAAATTGTATGTAGACGTATTTACGTGTACATACAATTTTAAATTGTCTTTAATTCATTTTACTATCAGATAAGCCTACGCAAATAAGTAAAACAATTAAATAGCTTCACTTCATGGAAGATACAAGAAAAATGCTTCTAAAAATAATTCAATTTAATTATCTTACTATGCATAATCACGCGAGGTTTAAGACTACCCCCTCCCCTCCTCCACGTTTATTTTTAGTACCTTCAATATTTTTTATAAAATACAGTGTTCATGTTAAAAACGATTACGCGAAAAACAGTATTGTACGCGATATTTCGTGATTTTATATAGAACTTTACGTATAAGTGATTAATGGACGGTCCCTAGGAACTCTTATACGTAATATTAACATCTACAATGCGAAAAATATGCTTCAAACAAAATAACAAACCCAAAATTCCGATAAAACTTCTGTTCAGCTTATCGCGACACTAACCCTTTTGTTGTTTCAAAGCATACTTGATCCTCCGTGAAATAAATTGTACGTTATCGCTAGTGGCATTTCCAAATCTATGGGAAAACGGCCAAAGCAAATATTTGCCAAGTGAGGTCCACCTGTGGTCACCCTTTGGTGGAAGATAGCGGATTGAACTGGAGCTGTTAATACCACCTTATTTATTACCTTTTAACTGAACTCTTTATAAACGCAAGTGCTTTCGTCAAACGTATATGAAGGTAACTACTCTTGAAGCTCTAGCTTAAGTAATATATTTTGACAAATGTGTGTTTATTTATGTTTTTATTATGATAAAAGTTTACAATATGAATGTAATTACCTTAGAAGCTCTAGTTTAAGTAATATATTTTGACAGTATGTGTTTCTTTGTTTGTGTAAAATTAAAATCCAATGTGGATTCGATTATGATAGGAAGTTACTTGAATTGAAATTATTTTTACATAATAATCAAGAATTTAAAGTAAACATCATTGTGTATTCTCTAAAATAATCTTAGATGGAAATAAAATTTGAAGAAGTTCTAACATATAGGGTTATTAAACCATTTATTTGCTAAAGACCATTAACACAATTTGTGTAGTTTACGTTTTACTATGACGATCATACTAAGGTAAAGATGATTACATATATAATTTACTAGCTTACCGCCCGTGGCTTCGCACGCATAGACTACTATCCTATCCTTCAAGTTGAACGAACCTGCGCCAATGTGTAATATTTGGTTAAAATCGGTTAATGTAGAAGTCCATCGCGGACAAACACTGTGACACGTAATTTATATATTAAGTTTAACAGCGAGTATTACCAGCTCCTAATCCATCCCAAGGCTTTCCACATTCTTTCAACCCTTATTTTATTCGCGACTCAATACTCTCTTTTAGTGATTCAGAGTGTGCCCTTTGTGGTGTCGACGAGAATACTGAGTGACCCTTAGCTGGGGCCCGTTTGGGACCTTTCTTTTGCTATTTTATTTGTTTACGTGACTTGTTGTTGTAATTGAGAGAATTAATTTATATGTAGACTTTCTGTGAGATTTTTATAGTATTAAAATTTAAAGCTTCCGTTGGCTTAAGAGTATAGTTTTTTTTTAATTTTTTAATATTATAAGTTATAACAGTCCTCTTTTATACTGCAAGGTTAATTTAGAAAAGGTTACAAAGTTTGTTGCCTAGTTTAAAAAGCAACAAGATTTTTTAGAAGGGCGAAAAATGCGAATATGCAATGTCTATAAAATTTTATATATTGTATAAAGTTTTTTTCTTTTATTTTTAAACTAGCTTTCCGCCCGCGGCTTCGCACGCGTGGGCTACTAATTTCTGTATTTTTTAGAGGCGCACAACAAAAGTTTAAAAAATTACAGCCACAGGACCCCTGATATGTGTGCATGTCTATTTATTACCTAGTTTTTTTATTATTTTTTATGGAAATAGGTTTGACCAAAATCTCACAGTGCACGCGCCTCTTCAAAAAACATAAAATTGTAGCCACGCGAGGCAAGCCGCGGGCGGAGAGTTAGTCATTTTTTTAAAGTTTTTGAGATTTTATTGAGTGTTTTAACGTCTTAATCCATACGTTTAGAGTATAAAAGGTATGTCCGCATCTGAACCAAAATCTCTCATTGTCACGTGGTATGACACTTTCACGACTTTAGAAGAGTATATCTCAAAAAATATGTATGTTAGCAAAAAACGCATTTAGAAACCTCTATTTCATTTTTAAAGACCTATCTAATGACACCTCATACAATGATGTACTCGCGAATTTATTTTTTTACCCTCCGTTTACATGTATGGAAAGCCACCCCTAAAATATTTTTTTCAAATAAAATGTAGCCTATAAGTTGCACCTAATCATGGTCTATCAACATGTAAAATTCAATCAAAATCTGTGCAGTTTATTTACTAGTTATTGCGTGATTGACGAACATACAAACAGATAAACAGACAAACAGACAAACAGAAAAAAAAATTTTAACCATGGTTTTGGTATCTATAGAACATACATATTGCATACCAATTACTCTTTTTGAAAAATATTCAATGTACAGAAATGGTTCGGTTACTGTTTTATTATATGTATAGAAGAGGTTTTGTCACTGAGTGAACGTTTGAGTTATAAGAGATCATTTCTATGTTCCATAAATTGTTAATATACAATATGATGTCTGTATTCTGGATAAATCAAAATCTAGTCTTCTTACAAAATGCTCTTACGTAAATGACAAGTAGAATTATAAATGATTATTCATCATTAATCTGCCAATAAAGAGCTAACGACAAGTAATGCACCCACCTACGCTTAACCGTGCTTAAAGACAATGGGGGTACTTTAGCGCTGTTAAATATTGCTAAATAATGTATTTAAACTGAATTATATGTTCTTCAATGATGGAGTTGCATTAGTGTTATTAATTCGAAGTTTTTTTTTATTCTCTGTAAAAAAGTATATATTTAACGAATACCACAACTAGCTCGGCCATGCGGTTTCACTCACTAGTATCTGGTATTTTCGTTCCCGTGGGCTTTTATGAAAATCCTTTCTTGGCGTATGCCTATGTCATTACATGTACCTGCATGCAGAATTTCAGCCCGATCGGTCCAGCGAATTCGAAAGTGTTGATAGATCACTATGTTAGTTAGTCAGTCGGTCACCATATAATGTAGATATATGTATCTGTATTAAAAAATAAATAAATATTCTCTGACATTTTACACAACGCCATCTAGTCCCAAACTAAGCAACGCTTGTACTATGGAAACTAGATAACTGATAGACATACTTAAACATACTTTTTTTTGTAAATACATACATACTATAGATATTAGCACCCAGAAAGTAGAAAATTACAATATTCATCACATCATAATTTTCTACCCGTGGGAATCGAACCCACACCCTCCAGCGCAATAGACACTGACGTATCCACTGCGCCAACCGAGCAGTCAAAAAGTATCTGTATTTATATTCACGTTCATTGTTATATCATTAATCTGTCTCAATAAATACTAGGTATATAATGTACCAACCTAGGCTTTACATGTTCGAACCGTGTCTAAAGACAATAGGGGTATTTGAGCGCTGTTAAATATTACTAAATAATGTATTTAAACTAAATTATATGTTCTTCAATCACGATGTTAGCCTCGTTTATTGCTAGTTGGGTTTATCATGATACGATGGGTAGTCTTTGTTAAATTTTAAATGAAGACTGAATTCATTAAAAAAATTGTGTTTTTCAAAGAGATCCTGAGAAGTCTAGTCAATTTAATGACTGAAAATACAATTATCTAAAAAAATTTTTTGGTTGATGTAAGCAGTTGCTTAGGCATTGATGTTATTTTATACTAGCTAAGCTCCATGGTTTCACCCGCGTATATATTCCGTTCCCGTAGGATTTTCGGGGTAAGAACTATCCTATGTCACTCCTGGGCAGCGTTGCCAATGTGTGGGGAATTCCCCGATTTGCGGGTAATTCGGCATCGATTGGGGAATGGTGTGGGGAATGGTTCTGTGTGGGGAATTGTGGAGATTTAGTCATATCTTTCATATCCATTGAAAATACTGATAATTTGGTTAAATCTTAGTATTTTCAATGGATATGAATGATTGATTTTCCCTAAAAAAAAAAAAAAACGTCATTTGAAGTTTCGTGTACTTCTATAGGTATTAGAGATTAGAAAAAAAAGCTCATCCGCACATTTTTGTGTCGTTTTTTAGGTATATATAAGAAATAATGTAAGAAATACTTGATTTTTGTTTGTGGGGAATCTTGCGGGGAATTTAATATTTTGGACCATATTTATGCCCCAATTTGGGGAATTTAACTTTGATTTTCGGGTAATTTCGAGTAAAGGCATTGGCAACGCTGCTCCTGGGGTTTAAAAGAATCTCTAATCACAAGATTTCATCCAAATCGGTCCTGTAGTTTAGTTTCTATTCAATACAAACAAACAAATGTTTCCTCTTTATAATATTAGTATAGGTTGATTTGCAGCAAGCAATATAAAATATGAGGGGTATTTGTAAATTTAAATAAACTGAATAAAGCAAACTCTATCAAATATCCTTCTATCTGAAAAATATATTTTGTAAAAATAACGCTTAATTTTTGTTGTAAGGTACAGATTAATCAATATGTTCTAAAATAAAAGAAATTACATTAATCCCTTTTACAAAGAAAGCGCTTAACCTGATTATGGGGAATAGTCAACTGCAAGACAAAGCAATTTCCACTTTCTCCTAATAACTAGCATTTACCTTGTATTTGTGAATAATTACAGATCGTTATGGATGCAGGGAACTCACGTTTGACATTTGCAAATTAAATAGATATAAGGGCTTTATAAACAAGCGACATTTGAGCGTTTTGAACGCGTTTACTAATAGAATTAAATAGAAAAATCATTCATTGAGACACACAATACATACAGTTACAAACATAATATAAACAGAAAAATAAATAAATGAGTGCCACAACTGCGCTCTCCACTTAATGTATATAAGGAATTCCAGGTATATTGCTGGAATTCTTACACTGATTTTCAGTGGACACTATTATTGACTCACTGACGGCAGCAAAGAAAATCACGAATAAAAAGAAAAATAATGAAAGTACTCATGTTAATAATAAAGGGAATCTTTGAAAATACTCCAAGGATCGTTCTGGTTATGATTATTATGTACGTTCGGGGGAAGGCTAGGCGCTTGACATAGTAGTTTTAACTTTTCCGTACCATTTCAATGAATACTTGATTTTAAATAACGGATTTTTGCAGCACATTTGTTCAGTGAACATGAAATTTTGTTAAGAAAAACATATTTACCGCTTCTTTTTCTACTTCAATTCTTCCCACTCTTGACAATATAATCTAATTATAGAATTGAGATTTTATGTCATTCAAAAAAATCCGGAAGGAAATTGCCTTGAAAATTAATTAAATGTCCTTAGAGTAAATATGGACTAAATTTACCCCAATAAATTTTTTAAATACAATTTGTCAAAGTTCGTGCGTCAGGCGGTTTATACCTTACCAGTTTTAGTAAGTTTGGACTAAGCTTATGCCACCTAATTATAAGTTGAGCGTGCAAAACGCTCGTGTATAAGGCGCCTACTACAATAGTATAAACGACAAATTGATTGAAAGATATTGCGCTGTCCACAACGATGGCAGAGCCCATTAGCTACTGCGCCTGCATCGTAAATCCACTCGGTTACTCGACTCGGTTGACATTTTCTTTTATTGAGTGTCCTTTGCATATAAATAAGGTACTGGTTGCAATCTGGAATTGCGGTCACGTGAGTCCATGTTTTTCTATGATATGAAACATGCTATTTTGTGATATCATACAGCCTTAGCTGAAAGTGTAGAGGATCAGTAATCTCGTGTATTCGATTCAGTATTGACGACCCTATTGACGCAGTGGATGTGGCAATGGCCAATGGCACCGTAGGGTGTAGGTTCGATCCCCACGGGTACAAAAATTATGATGTGATGAACATTGTAATTTTCTACTGTCTGGATGTTTATATATTGATAGTATGTACATATTTACAAAAAAGTATGTATAAGTATGTCTATCAGTTATCTAGTCTCCATAGTACAAGCTTCGTTTAGTTTGGGACTAGAGGGCGTAGTGTTAAATGTCCTATATAGCAATACAAGATACGCGTTTAAAAGATTGCAGACGAACTTAACTTTTAAATGCTAAATTTCACAGTACAATCTTGACCTAATTCGTGTCAAATACACTTATAATTTTAACAAGGTTCCGAAACAATACCCCTTCATAATAATACTCATTGACGTAAATGCATATTGAAATAATATTTAACGGTTAAATAGTTACCGGCAAGAGTTCAGATAACAATCCCGCACAATGTTGTGGCGCAAAACAATAATTCCGCTCAGAGCGCATGACATTAAGAAATTATTAGGTTGGGCCGCATCCGTAAGCCTTCGCTTGAGGCAATTAGGGCGTTTACATACGAGGCGGTTCATATCATAATTAATTTATTATAAACTTAAATATTAATGATGTTTATTTTTTTTATATCTTTGTTATTTAAAAGATCAAAAGATACAGAGGCAAATGACTACTGCCCTGTCAAAAAACCACTAAGTTATTTAGATCCTTTAAAAAATTGTTCCTTTTATGTTTTATTAACGTATTTTTGATATAATTTATTTATGAAATATAAAAATAATTTTGACGTTTGTCTACACAATATGGAGTTGCAGTTATTCAGTGTTTTATTATTACAATCTTGAACTATTTATATAATGTTCATTTATCTGTATTTTAGCTCGCTATTCGAATCCTAGTTTTACAATAACTAAACTATATTATAGATGAATTATTCGTCCGTGCATAGGTAAAGCCCACGCCACCATGACTTTAGTTCGTGAGCATTAGCATCAATGCCGATATGAGATAAATTAGAGAAATCTGCAGGAAATAAGATTTTATAAATCATAATGTTTTTGCTATACATTGATAACTACACAATATTTCTCACATCTTTTAAGTCGGCGGTTAAACGCCTCGTTTGTAACCGGCCTTATAAGACCGTAAACTAGACAGGAGACGTATTGCTCATCCGTGTGTAGGCGGGACCCGCGGGCTCTATCAACGCTGATATGAGCTAAATTAGGCAAATCTGCACGTAATTAGACTTAAACTGTAATTTCTCTAGGTAATATTGTTATTCCAGATTATTTAAATCTTTTGTTAAGACTTTTGTATGGGCAAAATTACTTACTGCAATATGTCTTAAGCATTTTTAGAGTTTTTACGAGAAAGCCGCTTTCAGATTGTCTTCGATTATTATATTTATACCATAATTAAAAAAAATACATTTTTTATACTTGTCGTATAAAGACACAAAACGACGTAAAATGCATTCAATTTATTATATTAATGTTCATTTAAAGTATTACTCATGCACATATAAAAACGTGTATCAGTTAAATTCAATTAAACCTTGCAGCATTATTACTCAAGTAGCTATGCCGCGGTTTCACCCGCGTAAATCTCCGGCTCCCGTGGGATTTCCAATTTAGAGGATCCTTGTCCATTTGGCAGAATCCTCGAAGATGTGTTTCAGATAGCATAACTCGTGTCTATTCTACCTGAACAGCATAATATGATACGATGTATCGTCGCGAAGAGACTAGCGTCTTTTCAGCCAAATGACAACAAGCTGAAGCTTCATACATGCTACTGAACGATATTGCTCTGGAAACTGCGAGCGTGTCAACTCAATTCATTGGGTTAGTTGTAGTGTTAGTGCACAAGTGTATGCGCGAACACAGGTGCACTCTCTATTTCTTTACTCATAACCCGATGGGACGGCAGACCGACACGACCGCAGAGGACCGACACAATCGGCTTTACGTGCCCTCCGAGGCACGGGGGTGTTACAACATCGCCAACTTCCAGACTCAGAGCGGTTACTGAGATTTCTTTGTCGGAAAAATCTCATGACATTGTTTTTGGGCGCGGGATTCGAACCCGAGACCCCTCGATCTGTAGCCATTAATGCAACCACTAGACCAACGAGGCAGCAAATATACAAGTAAAATAAAGACCATCATGTAATTTGAGATTTGTACCAGTGGGTTCAAAATTATTAAATTTATTTGGAATCCTTGAAAGTCTTCAGATGTAGATAGCAAAGGGCGTGTCTATTCTGCCTGAAGAGCGGTATCTATTGGTACATCGTCACGAGTATTGCGGAGTTACTCCAGCATCCGTTGAGCCTATTCATTATCTTAATAAATAGCCAATTGTATTGAACGGTTAACTGTATCTGATGTTATTTCGATTGTTTGTGGTTTATATTTTTTGATTATTCTAAATAATTGAATTGGTTCATAACTTACATAATAGTTAAAGAGAACTATTTACTTATTGTACAGATTTGAGAATATAAGATGGAGTGCACCGAAGATTCGAGTGATGCTAAAAAAAATATCAAAATTCAAAAGCAAATGCACAATTATTGTCTAGCTTGACGTGTCTCGAGGACTTCGTAATTTCGTCTTGTGTTATTATAATATCTTAAAAGTTGTTCAAAGCAAAAATAAGAAGAGTGATTTTCCTTTCACATGTAACTAAAGCTTATTTGGCTTATGCAGTTTTTAATCTAATAAATTTCTGATAACATACGCACACAGATACACGTATACGTGAAAGTAGTTAGCGTCACTCGAATCTTAGTTTTGTTCTCCAATCTGTGATTAACTGATTAAATTTCAGCACCGAGTAAAAGAGGTCAAGTTTATATTTACCCATTTTGTCAAAATAATATGATTTTTTTTTAATAATGTACATCAGAGAACTGTAAGGAAATTATCAAAAGTACAACAACTCGTTATATTGTGTTATAAATTGTCCTTCATCCCAAGAAATAAAACTATCAATTAAGTAACGATCGAATTACACTCATCGGTGCTATATAAAGGGAAAGGGTCCGTCTGTCTATCACAAGCGGTTGTAATTACCTTTCTTGAGAGCACGCGGTGAATTCCCGGTGTCACGCCATATGTCTTTGAAGTTGGACGTACTTGATCTATTTTCTTGACCAATGTTACAAATGAGGTTCTATTCTCTATTATTATTAAGTGTCAATTTATTGGGACTAGTAAGAAAGATTTTTGAATAATCTGTAAAGTAAATTCAATTTGAAAAGTATAAAAATTTAATTACAATTTTTTAATTAAAATAAAAGCTTGATAAAATAATGAAGCTTTTTGAATTTAAATGATGATATAAATGCAGGTTTTCATATTTCATTTTATTGTTCTTAATTCTTGTAGGTACTGTTGAGGGTACTTATGAAAGATTATTTCCTTTTGAATTTAAATCGAAATCCTTGCTGTTGAGTATGTTGTAAAAAGAAAAACGGTGTTTTTGTTTTAATTTGTGAACTTATGTCTGTATACATAAAAAATATTTTGGTTACCAAAATATATTATCGCTCCGTTCAGAGACAAAAGCTTTTGAACGATGCTTCTTTGCCCCATTTCCCGCATTTCGCAATCTGAGAACACGAAAACACAACATAGTCACGTAGCAACAAGCGAGGTAATTCATATAATTTATATTGTAATACGTCACGCGTAATCCGGCCCTGCGACCTCGCCACCCCATCACTTAATGTCCACAGGACAGCTTGAGTTTCCTTAAGGTAAGACCTTGGTGATGAGCGTGGATTGTAGAGGAATTAACACAGGATTCAGTTACCAGAATATGGTTATGCTATGCAACAAGCGACGAATCATATAATTTATATTGTAGTCCGGCCCTGTGACCTCTCTATCTCATTACTTAAGAATATGTATGTAAGTCATTTAGTTCATATTATCGAATTTTGGAAATTGTGTATTTTCTTGTACTTAGGAAAATATGCATTCATCGTGTATGTTAGTGGCACTTATACATTTGGCTGGACAGTTGGACACACTATCGCATATCTAGATATTTTGTTATTTTATTTAAAGCAACCCTTCACTCATATAATATATGCAGATGAAGTATTATTAGAAAGTGGTGATATGTGAATTACGATACTTTTACTATCCTTCTTGCCATGCCTTTCTACAAATCTGATTTCATTAGTTTAGTAATAATGAAATATCTAGGTTGAAACTTTCAATTTCTTTAAAGAATGCCTGTTTTCTTCATATTATTAACTATTCCGCTACTCGCTCAGTACGTGAAAATATCGCAGCCTAATCTCAAGTGCAGGAACGTGTTTCCACCTGAGTCGATTTACTCAGTGACAGAAAATAGCCGGGTTTTCCTCATCTCGTGTCCGCCAAATTGTGTGGAAGATCGCAGGAAATATTCTGGAGATTTGTGGTGTTTTGTGAAGGGGAACTTTATTGCCCCTTAAAGAGTTAAAAATGACACGTTCAAGTTTGCCCTTTTTGTGTTTTTCTTTGATATTATTGAAGGTTATGACTCGTGTGTTTTGTATTGAACTGAATTGATTGATACAATTTGTTATGAATATTAATTTCATACGTAAACTTTTCCTATCGTTTGACTTACGCAATGGAAGGAATTGCAGTAAACTCACTTGTAGTTAAGAATATTCATTCATCGACTGTTTACAATAATTTTAATTGTAAATACTAATTATTTGACAAAAGTATTCGACTACTTCCCATAAAATTTACAATTTTTTTGATAATTTTAGTACTTTTATTAGTGGCGTCTATAAAAGATTATGTGGAAGTATATTCTCTATATATCGTGGTTTATCCAAGACACAAGCCCTTATTTAGGAACGTGGTGTTTTTTAATTTAATTATAGTAGGTACATACTTTGTCTTAATATTCTTGTACTGATATGGTATAGGGCATAAAAGTATTACCGCCCGCCTTCGCTCGCGCTTAATGGTGCAAGTTGAATACATATAAACCTCTATAAGACTCTATTTAATAAAAAATCTCACCAAAATCGGTTGGGTAGTTTCGAAGATCTAAGCATATATAGGGACTTACAGCGGGAAGCGACTTTGTCTTATACAAGACATACCACTGTAGATGAAGGGTGACGGGAATGGATGCCAGAGACGTCCGGAATGCCTCTCGTGTCGGGCGCGGCTTGAATGACTTCCCCTTAAACCTATGATTTATCTTCTACTGACATTCAAGAGTTTAAAATTCGAATATTTCTTATTCTAAAATCGAAGTTATTATATTATTTTTTTTCTATTTTTTTTACATTTCTTGAGATAGAAAATGTCAAATTGCCAGTATTTTTTGCGTGGTTTAGAATGTGAACGTTATTTTTAATTTCAGTTTTATGTTTGGCTTTTGCAGTTTTGTAGTTGGGAAAACTTCCGCACTTGCAAAATAATACCAAGAGATAGGAGATAAAATACATTGCGCAGTTTTCCAACACAAAACTAGCGAAATGTCTAAGACTACTTATTTTGTTGTTGCATGTATATTATATATTAATATATGTATGTACTTATTTCTTTGTTCCAAGACTTTTAATTGTGGTCCAATGAAGCGGTAATCCCCTGATGCACCCCGATACTGAACTTACTGACCCTGTATCCAATTGAAAATCAATCGAAGTATG
>LQNK01000201.1:0-50839 GCA_001586405.1 Phoebis sennae | reverse complement strand
TCGAAGTATATCCTAAATTCAATATAAAGTGTCACTGTTTTATCTTTATTTTATTTTATCTTTATTTATTTATTTATTTTTATTTTTTTTACTGTTCATGTTCACATAATTCTTATAATTATATTTTAATTTTTTTTGGAAAATATTTACATTTCGTAAATGTCGTTTACTCTCAGAATGAAAGAGACTTGTATGTTTGCACGTAATTAACAAATATTTGCCTATGGACGCAACGAATATCTTATGCATGTTGGTTAGTCTTTGTTGCGATTGGTCGACATGATCGTAATCTACTTTGGAGATCAAGAGAAGGCTACATTTATTATTAAAAAGTGCTGTACAAATAACACTTAAAAAGATTCTATTTAATGTGCCTACGCGCATTGATGATGTTTTGATGGATCACTTTAAACCCTTATATCTTTTTTATTTTTTAACCGATTTGAATGAAACAAACACTAAAACCTCCGGGGGACTTGCCGTAATAAATAATCGAAAACCGCATGTAAATCGGTAAAGCCGTTTCGGAGTTGACTGCGTACAAACGCCCGACAAACAGACAAACAGACAAACAGACAAAAATTCTAAAAATCATTGTTTTGAGTTTAGAATCACAAATGAAACACGAAACACAATTTTTTTCTTGAAAATATTAAATGTACAGACACGGCTAGTCAACGATTTTATTATATGTATAGATGAATTAATAAATATTTACGTGCAAAATGTAAAATTTAGAATTTAAGTGTTTTTTTTTATTATCTTTTTGGTCCCGATCGAAAGACCAGCCATGAACCATTTACATGAAATTAAATAGAATCAAATGCCAAAATGCTCTTTATTAGAATTCATGCCCTTTCTGTGAAATAAATTTTCGTGTACTTACTCTCCGAAATACCCAGTATCCCAGAAGAAATAACTGTTTCATTTCTTCGAAAGTATTAAATAGTATTCAATATAATATGTAATAAATACACAGATAGTTTTTCAAACTCGCTTGTTTCCTAGCCCCACACCAAAACGCAAGTTTAACAGCTGATACACAACATATCCCGATTTCGGATTCGACACGCAATTTGTCAATCAATTCTCCGTCAACCATCGGACTCTATTAAATGTCAATTCTGGTAAAATTCCTCTGAGATCGCCGCTCTTCGATAAAATTAATAGCGGTGACAAATCCGATCGTTTTAATTGCTTTTACTGGTTGTTGGTAAGAGGGTTCTGTGGGTTAAAATTGATATTTTTACTTACTTTGCGCTGATTTTTAACTATTTTTTTAAAACGAGGATGCTATTCTTAATTAGAATATTTTTATGCCTTTGGTTGAATATACTCGTAGCTGTATTATTAACCATATTTGATACCTATGTTCGCAAATATTTTTTTAATTTTACTTATATTGATTGAAATAATGGCGGTGACAACTCNNNTCTTTTTAATTGCGTTTACTGGTCATTGAATCGAGGATTTCGTAGACGGGTTAATGGATATTTCACTTACTTATTGCCCTGAGATTAACTCCTCAATAAACGAGCCGTTTTTACGATACATCGATAAAGTCATAGCGGTGACAAATCCGATCTTTTTAATTGCCTTAGGTTGACAATACGAACATTGGACAGATTAAATTTGGTATTTTGACGACTGTGATGTTTTAATTTTGATTTATTTGTTTTTTAACTTTTCACAAAGTTAGTCTAATTTTGTGATTATTTTGACAAATTTTCTTAATTGTTTTGGATCTGGTTAGTAAAGCCGAGGGTTCTGTGGACGTTTTAAGATTGCTTTATTTACTTACAATGCGTTGATTTTTAACCGATTTCCTTGAAAAAATTAGGGATAATAGGGACCTAGGGACACATTTACATCACCTAGTATGTAATTTCAAATTAATCTTATTAAACCATTATTGTTTAAAGTAATAAAAATTAAATTGAATTATCCAGTTATTATTCTTTCTTTCTTTCTTTCTTAATCCTTCTAAAAAGATAGACCTTAAAAATCATATTAATGAAGTAAATAATATTTAAAATATATCGCTACTGAACCTTGTTTCGCAATAATGTGTCAAAACATAGGATTTCATAAAATATTATTGTATCTGTGGTTAATAACGGCAATCATCTGATTCTGTAAAACAATAAATTGTGCGTGAATAAAGGTTTTATTCGACCCATTAATATTTATATCTTGACCGTTCTTAAAACCTTAAAAAGCTTTTATAGTTTTACATAAATATAATTGATTTTGGAATCCAGCTTGTGTAAGTACATCATATGCTTTTTATTACTTTTGACTAGCTTTTATCCGTGTGGGGATGGGTTAGAATATATGTGTAGCCACCCCCTTTTTCTACCCGTCTGTGTCGTTACACGGGGTAATTCTGCTGCATAACATCTTCAGCAATAAAAGAGTGGGAGCCGAGCATTGCACGATTGGGCCACCCCCCAGCAGAACATCGGCGTGAAGCAGTGAGGAGTGTTAGAAGGCCTGTATTCCCATCCCATTCCTTACCCATCCTCCCTTAATTACTCATAATTAAGGCTCTCCTTCTCCCTTCCTTCAATCGTTCACGGGCTGCGGTGAGTTACTTCGTTCTTCTATCGTCATCTATTAAGCCATTCTTGTATATTTGAAGTACAATAAAATAGATTTTAATCATCAATTGGATTATAGAAGAAATAATGTTTTGTAGAAAAGAGAACTGTACATACCTCGATAGTTCAAATACCACTCGTTTTTTTACCTGAACTACTCAACATTCCTACCTAAACTACAGGGAATAATTGATAATCTTATGTGAACGTGCTCCGTCACAGGCCACATTAACATTTACCATCAAATAATTTCAATTAAATTTATTACTCTTAAGTTAGTAATTTTAACTACATACGAATTACTCAAACAGTATTGCGATTAAAAACTCATTTGGCGGCAAGATTATCCATGTACATATCTTTCAATCTGCAAGACAATGCGTGCTCATACTGTTTATTTCCATGCCTATTGTTGTGTCCACCTACCGGAAAATTACAAAGAAAATCACAATTTACTTATATACCTCTATTGTCTCCCACCTGAGCCCATTGGTCAGTAACCCATACGCAATAGTAAGTCAGTCATCCACCATGACTATGTACCGTCACAGTTGAGACAATTCGTTAATAATCCTCCAGTCAACAAATGACGTTGCACTGTTTTGGCGACTGAGTTTTCTCGTCTATGATTATGTTAAAAACACTTACGGCCATTTTCAATAATGTATCAAAGATTATGGATAGATTGTAATCCCAGATTAAATGACATTTGATTGTCAAAAGTCATAACAAAGGCTATCCGTCGACAGCATATTGAAATCAAAGTAAGTGCAAATAGATAGATTTGCCTGACTTTAGTAAGCAAAACAAGTGATAGATAGAATATTGAAAACAGCCGTTAGACGGCTGCGTTACAGTTGAGACAATTCGTTACTAAACCTCCAGCTAGTAAATCACGATGCAATATTTGGCGACTTCTTTTTCTAGGCTGTGATTTCAAAGACACATTTCGCTGCGTCACAGATGAGACAATTCTTTAATAATCCTCCAGTCAACAAATCACGATGCACTGTTTTGGTGACTGCTTTTCCTCATCTGTGATTATATGACACTGTTTGCCGGTCAAAGGATTATAGTCCTTTGTACCTGGTGTTAAGGTTGTTTAATATCTATTGTTTTTTGTGAGCGTCGTCACGGTGTCTTGATTGTATGTTGCCTCACCGTTCTTGGTTTCAAAAGCTGTGATGATAGGCCAGTGACGATTAGGCTTGGTGTAGACGCAACGAGTCATTATTGTAATTGATTTGATGATCAAATAGCAAGGATTTGAAGATATTAATTGTAAGTACGAAATGATAATGTTAGTTAAACACAGTTTTAAAACTTTTTTAAAATTTATATTTTAAATGATATATCATGTGTGTTACAGAAATGTATAAGCATATATTTTCGAGTATTTGTAATGAATAAAAAAAATTTGAAACAAATAAAGATGATATTAATTGTTAAGTATGTCAGACTCTGACGAAATGTGCTTTAAGCAGTAAATGACGGAAGATTAGTGCCACTTTCTCGCGACTGTGATGTATAGTCAGTCAGGACCTATTTCAGGAATGCAGTACACCATACAACTACCTCACCTAATCTTCTATAACAGGCATTTTACTTCCCATGCTGTGTCTCCTATTTTTTATTTTTTCTGTTTATACTCCTGTCTGTCTCTCTTATGTATTGTGTGTTGTGTACTTTTATCCTGAATAAATTTCTTATTTATCTTTCTATCTATGTATCTAAATCCAAAATTGAAACGTTTCCTAAGACCCTTAATAAATATGACATTATTTACTGAAAGTGACTTAAAAGTGTAACAATGTACGTTCAGCCTTACAGTGATATGTAACGGAATCGTCTCGTGACGGATCTTTTTATTGCGTTATTAAGTTATTGTAGAAAGAAAACTTGAGGAATAAACATTACAGTGCTTATAACAGACAGATTCGGGAGGAGAGATAATAGAAGAACCTTTTTTCTTTTTTTTAATTTATTACCATATAAACATTAATTTAACTTTAATTAATAAATTGAATAGTTTTACAGATCCATAAGACAGTATTATGTAGTATTTTTGAACTTATCTAGTAGGTATTATAAAGAGGAAAGATTTGATTTTTTGTTTGTTTGTTTGCTTGAATTGAATAGGCTCTGAAACTACTGGACCGATTTGAAATATTATTTTATCATTGGGACCTAAATTGTCCCTGATGCACATAGGCTATATGATATTATGCTACGCAAGCGAAGCAGCGCAGAACACCTCTTAAATCAGTTTACATTATTTACATAAATTGAATTTATTGAAAGTATTAAAGAATTTTGGTTCAATGTATTTGATTTCATTGGTTAATATTTAGGTGATAAATTTATTGTTGTTTTATTACTACACTTAATGGTTAATTAGTGTCGATTATTTTAATCACTCAAAAACAAATTATTCATGAGAGTAAATAACTATTAATACGCTTATGCACAAAAGTATACGAATTATGACAACAAGAACGTAATGGAATATTTTAACATTAAAAAAAAACTTATTCATATTAAATACTTTTTTACTTTTAATCGTAAGAATTATACACAAGTTTATGCAAATGACTTCAATGAATTCTGAGGAACAACTTCCGTCATCCTCAAAACAGTCCCCAAATAATTTAAACAATTTTCTTTGAGCGAATATTTTCAAACTGTACCCTTATAAACCTGTTAAAATGTCGTTCCGAATTTCATGTCTAATACATTCCCCCCAATCCACAAAACCAAGTAATCCTCAAAGAATGGAATTTGTCGAAAAAAGTTGACGAATTTGCCTCAAGGCGGGGTCCGGAGTCACTGCGGTGTTATTATGCAAATCTAAAGTCATAGCCGAAGGGCGATATTTTGGACTTTTGACCACAGACTATACGGGACTTTTAAAAATACGCCATACATTGCGTAGTTTTCTAGAACGTTATTATTAGTAATATAACGTATGGTGCAGTGTATTAGGTTTAAAAAGTTTGTTTGTTAGGTTGTGATGGATACGTTGGGACATATTTCAGAAATGTCTTACACTGAGAATATAAAATATGATACTTTTATTCCATTTGGCTGATATATTGCCAAAATATTAATTTTAAACGTTACAATGATATTGAGAAGTAATTGAGTTGTACTGTATTGATTTAGCAGATTTTGAAATGAAAGAAATAGCTTTTTTTCTGAAATGAATCCGATGTGAACTATAATCATTTTATGGTATATTATGATTGCATCATCAATAAACATTCGCAATGCTGATGGAAATAATTACATATAGAGGATAGGAAAATATTATTTTATGAAATAAAAAGGAAGAGGGGAAGAATTACAACAGAAATTATTATAACAGTAGATTACGTCCTTAGAAAAAGTAAAGTAAAAATTGTGACTTGACTATTCATATTTGTATGTAAAAACGCATTCGTAAAAAATTACCACACTGCATTCCTTTTTGCGGAGCATTATATTTAATACACATGACATTTACTTTTTGTAAAAATACGAATAATGTGGATTATTTTAAGATTCTACGTACATATGCGGTACTTTCTTTTTGTTAATTAAGAATTTAGATTTTTTGACATGTAACTTTATTAATTCTGATTTAGTTAATGAAAGGATGTATTTTTCGTAAAAGTAGAAAATATACATAGAGATAACATTTTAAATATATTCTATAGTTTTTAATCTCATAACACAATTTTCAACATTTCGAAATAAAAGATTTATGAATAGTTTTGAAAATGCTTCAATGGATTATTATCTTTGTTATTTAATGACATATTTATTCATTATTAAAATATAATATAAAAAGGTAAATTTTATTTTTTGTACACAATTTATATCGTGATACAAACATACAATAAAAATAAATTAATTTAATATGACGTCCGTATGATACATACGTAATAATATACATTGTAATTCTATTACTAATATATTTTTTTATATCGAAATGCTTCGGTAATGTAAACAACATTATAAGCTTTACAATAATTGATATTCATATTGTTACAAATAAAACTTATAATTATTATTTAATCATATTTCAAAGAAATTGGACTTCATTTGAATTAAAAAATTAAAAAAATGTTTTCATATTATCTCGTCTATAAAGCTATAATATTAAAAAAAATTGTATAGTTATTAATCCAAATGAAGGTTTAGTCAATATTACTTCCCCAATTATTGAAAGTCGGTTAAAAATATGAATATTTCATAAAAAATAATAACATATCATGTATTCCAACCTTTATTAAAACCCTGGAGGGCGGTGACGGAATGTCAAAAATTTCGTTCTGGGCTGTGACTAGCGCCAACACAAAGAAATTAAAATGTGAAGCGCCCGAGGTCCACGTTTATAGTTCTTTGAAAATTTTAACTTTTTTATTTAATTTGTGACTAGTGACCGGGTATTAATTTATTATTTTGAAAGACAAATATTTTTACTTATTTTTTGCAGTTGCTCCGTATTTTAAAAAACTTGTGGCATATTTATTGTTATCTATTGTAGTAATATTACGAATGTGAAAGTTTGAATTTTTGGATGTTCGGATGTCTGTCCCAACTTCGCTGGAACTACTGAACGGAAATTGATGAAATTTCGTATAAAGATAGGTTTTTATCTGGATTAGGTAATTTCAATTAACGCTATATAATTTTGCTTACATTTTAATACTTCCAGGTGTATATTGTTGTTTATGTTTATTTTATTTTTATGAGTACCTCATGTTAAGTGATCCCTCTACATACCCTGAACATCAGAAATTTCGCAACTCAAAAGTTCGGGAGCGATAAGGAAAATACCCAAGGCGAGAATTTTTAAACAGAATACAGAAAGAAAAGAAAGAAAATATTTCTAATTGGCAATACACAACGACTACAAAGTATATAAAGAGGTGCTGTACATAAGAGCAATATTTACATTAAAAAGTGTCTCAGTATCAGAAGTACTTAGAATTTGTCGATCTATTCAATAAAAGACATGCAATAGTAGCGTAAACTCCATACATTATGTACATTCCAAAGAGCAGTTACTACCAGCCATCAACGTCACTTGTACCATACATCAGGCAGCGGACCGAAGCCATCTAATACTTCTAGTCATAAAAATGGCCACATAATTTCAAATCTTGTACGACCGCTAGTCGCAAGCCGGTGTGACCGTTCCGGCGCGCGCGCATCTGAATTATTCATTAGACGCAATTAAATGTCTTGCGCTGTAAAAAGCATTGACACCATCCTGTGGGATTTGGACGGGAGGAGATAAGCTAGTGGTTCACAATTAGTAATCTAAAGCATTGTAAGTTGTTTATAATTAGTAATTTAAATTTGTGTCTGACTATGATACTCCCTTGTATCAAAAGTATGCATTCATTTCTTCAAAGAATCTAGTTCATTTTTAGAGTAAAGATTATGTAATTAAACCTTTTAATTTTAAACAAATTTTTCGATAATTTACTAATAAATAGTAGAAATAGTGTAAAAGTCTTTATTTGAATACTTAAATTTATCTAAGAAAATCGATGTGTAACCGCCAGATTTATACATCAATATCTTCAGAATCCCGTTCTCGTGTTCCTTAAATTTATTTATGAATTAAAGGACATCCTTGTTATTATTAAACATATGTTTATGAAACTTAAACATTAGAGTTAATGATTATATGGAAAATCCGTTATATTTCTTAAAAAGCACGGGAGCGCAACCATAAATAACAGAAAATTCTGTAAACGTTATCCAGATACCCACTCAAACAATTAATGTTCAGACAATTAAACCAATTAAAACAATACTAAGGAAACAAAAAGCGAACATTATACTTGTAAGAATTGTGAAGAATAAAAAGTTCCTAACTAACATTGTGCACGGGTCGCTATGTAATTACTAGCCGAGGTAACCAGAGTGCGTGCAAAAGCTAAATGTCAAGTGCATACATGTTTCCTATTTCATTGGTTTTTTGTTCCGCAGAAAATCAGACATCACGCTCAGATGAATTCAAAATCGAAAACACCGTATTTTAAACGTTATTTATGTCCTTAAAAACAGCAATTACAACAATGGATTTAGACTGCAACGCAACCTTTCGCGATCAGTTAATCGCTCCGATTTTACACAACCATTTTATACAGACTTCTTAGTCTATCTTATGGTTATTTGAATTAGTTCGAGGTGTGCCACAAGGAGCGTGTCTGGGGCTCTTTCTATTTTGGTTTTGTTAAACGGCCATTTCGAGACATTTGGACTTATGTGATAATACTAGGGCGAGTGAAAGAAATTTGATAATTCACGGTTAGAAACGACCGTTTTAATAATAAGTTAGCTCGCGATGTTTTTGAATCATCTGGACTATGAGAACTGTTGAGTGGCAATAATTTCAAATGAAATATTTTTTAGAAATGAAAACTAATAATCCTGAAAATTTTATATTTGCCATACAATTATATTTTTATCTTTCTTAGACCGATGAGAAATATCACATAAATAAAAAAAATATAAATTTGCAATATTATTGTTTTAATTTTATATTTTTTTTATCATAACTATCAACTCAATATTTTCGTAATATTTCTGCAAATAAATGTATTATTATTATTTTTTAAGGGGTAAACCTCACCCTTTTCTATTATTATTTATCTTAAATATATAGGCTCCTTACAGTAGATTTTTTTTACTGCAATAATATTAACACATCAACAGCGACTCCACTGCTTCCTGTTCTGAACGTTACTAAGATGACCATTTATCACAACGTCAAAATCTAATTGTCCCACCTCGCTAACCATCACTGTGACTGTAATTATGCCCTTATTTTTTCACCAAGAATTAAATCGATTTATAAAGTTTTTTGTGTATTCGAGGGCAATTTCACAAAAATTCCAAATGTTTCATATTTCCGACCGCGATCTTTTTTACGATTGTCTTCTTTGTGTACCAATTTGTGATTAAGTGCTATTTTATTTTGATAATCGTTTTCGAATTCCTTGTTATGAATTAACAACAAATGGATAAATATTATAATATCAGAAATTTATTTATTCTTGCTTTAACATATATTTATCAACAAGTCCCTAACAAAGTCAAAATCAAAATGTTTCTTTTCCAAATCGTTCGAGGCGCTTTTAGAAATTCATTTGTATTTACAGAATTAATATATTTTTACCACCGATTTGGAAGGCTGTCTCTACCGAGAAGAACCGGCAAGAAACTCGAGTAGTTGCTCTTTTTTAAACATGTCTTATCTTATTATAGTACAGTGTTAAAACTGGATATTTTTAATACATTAAAAAGAAAATTCAGCAATTAATACTTTGCTGTCAAATGAAATATGATTGTCGATAGAAACTACAACAGTGTTAAAACTGGATATTTTTAATGGCTTTAGATTAAAAAGAATTTAGCATACTATTAAAATCAAATGAAATACGATTATTCCAGGATCTATTTTATTCACTTAACTCTTGAAAATTAATCCCCTTCATTTATCGTGGCCCTAGGAAGCCACTAGCCAGGTAAAAACTCAATTTCATAGATAAATTGGTGGCTATTTTGTGAAATTACATGGGTTACAATTTAGTTATATAACAATAGGCGTTCCTAATCACCATAGGGGTTGGACCGGCAACCACAGAAGCATGGGTAGTAATTAGTATCTGTGGTACGACGTATATTTATTGTTGTAAATTTTTGTACTATAATCGTTTGTGACGAAGGCTTAATATAGTATGTACGAAATTTTATCATTTAAGCTAATTTCTACTGCCATTTATTGTATTTACGTTGAAATGATAAACAGTTTCCAACTATTGCTGTCAAGATGGATAAAGTATTTATTTGCATTTTGAGTCATCTAATCAAATTATTCAAAGGTTCCTGCTTGTAGCCAGAAATGTGCAAATGGATGAAAAATAAAGATGAAATATGTAAATAAAAGCCCAAAAAACGTTGTATCTCATACTGACATAGAGGATACATTAAACTGTGGAAATTGAAACTTCTTGTTAAAGAAGTTAAACAAATAAAAAAATGTTAAATTTCATTGAAGATTATTTGAAATGTATACGTCCGCGGCCCGAGGTATGATGAATGTCATGAGCTACATAAGGATTGGTAACCAGTTAAAAGTGATCAGAATCCCATTTGACGGCGTTTTGTTCCTCATGCACTATCAATCACTCGCTGGGATGACTCTAATTATAGGGATTAAGGGCGCGGTCCAGGCCCAGGTAATGGCTTCCACACCGGCCCTTTTAATACAACACAAAACTATTCACAACCAAATTGAACAGATTTTAATCATTCACGATCCAAAATTAGTTTTAACACAATTGACAAGTCACGATATGAATCCCGATGACATTCATAATCAATTCGTAACGAACATGGAAACATGAATAAGAAATAACATACTCGTTAAAGATAAAAGCCGCACGAATGCTCACTAAATTAAAATCATAGTGGAACATAATAGGAGGCACGAGAAAGCTATTATTTTGCGGTCACTATAGTTAGAAGCGCACCTTGACGGGAGTTAGTTAATTAAACATAATGTATCCACTGCAACCTTCTAAATCTACCCTACAGCGTGCCATTATACGATTATTAATTGGGCGTAAACTCTGAGGGATATGTTCAACCGGACCGAGGCCTAATTTCGTTGATTACTCGTGTTTTACAGATGTGTAATTTTTCGGAAACTTCGAATTGGTTCTTTACTGTTTTATACGTTTTTTACCTGATTCATAACTGTTCTTTTTATACTTCGGTAAAAGAAAGAACATGTAAGACTAAACATAACGACTTCAAATTAGAAAAATATGTCTATCATTACAAAAAAGTAGAATCATCGTTCTAGACAAAGACAAATGTTATTGGAACCCAAAATTAGAATTTGAAAATGAAAAGGATATTAAATCACAAAGCACCCTCACTAATTGCTGTACCGCTGTCAATAACTATTATAAAACAGCTAAAAATAATGATGACAAACCGTACTGTAAGCCGAAAGCTTTCATAGCCACCAAAATAGAAGGCAAATTGACAGATGACAAATATGACTGTTAACACTACGGTCATGGTGAGGTCGAGACAAATATAACTTGAGCTATTCGATACTATTGAAAACTTTTGGTGTTATGAATTGATCCTCAACATTTAGAAATGAGAGAGATCATTGTTCATTGGTCATTGTTAGTAAATATTTCTACCCGAGCTAAATGTGATAAAATACATCAAGACATTGTCGTTATAGCAAGATAGATGGCAGTCGGTAACGCATCCCTTTGAACAACGAGATTAGAACTTATGAAAGCTTTGTGTACAAACATTGTCAGACACGTTCTAAATTTCTGTTATTGAATTGTAAAAAAGCCGGTGAAGGTGCATAAGGAAACAATATAGAGAAATTGTGTTTTGACGGTCAAGAATTTATCTTATAAGATTAGGTTATTTAGGAAAATATATTTAAATAAAATGTAGTTTTATGGGGATAAATATAAAAGGAATAAAGGTTGAGTATATTTTGGCATTTGACATCTGATGACCGGGTAAGGAGTTGGGGGAAGAACACGAAAGAACAGTTGGATATCGTAATACAGTAAAGAACAAATTAGTACGTGTATTTATTAGGTAAAGCATTTATGGGATTTATTTAAATTACTAAATTTAATATATTAAATCGTAATACATACGATGACTTTGTTACACAGCGTGCGATTCCAGGTAATTAATTAAAATATTATATTTTAATATATTTAAATTTTCGATAATTTGCTTTTACTAGAATATACTTATTACATAGAGTTTGGCACATTTAGATACATTCTTTCTTATATAATGAGTATAACATAACATTAAACCTGCGACACTGCCGGTGTTTCACGTGTTCATGGGCGGCGGTGATCACTTAACATGAGGTGACTGATTTTCTTGCTCCGCCATAAAACATCAGGTAAATTAGGTGTAATTCAGAAAATTTCAACTTACTTCTTACTGAAACGATTTATATGAATCATGTGCTACTTTAGTACATCCTTCTACATAACTAAAAACTTGTTCAAAATTGCATTGGATAAATTCTACATAAAGTCTTATTCCCTCATTGAGGCAAACGGTTGCCGGACTAGTAGAAAATTATCACACACTTAAAATTTTCCTTCGACGGCCTTTGCTTTTAATAAGTTTATTTAAACTATATCCTTCACCAATTTCAAACATTTCTCCTGTTCAAATTTCTCATTGTTTTTATTCTGCATAACATACTCCAGTATTGAGACAAAGGCCGAGAGGTCGTGAGTGCATGGGAGTGGCGCGCTTAAATTTTCGCATTGACAGCGCAAATGGCCCCCAGGGACGGGCCAGTCTTGCTTTTAGTGCCTTTATACGTTATGGTTAATGGATCTAGTTTACGAGCTGTTCTGTTATTTGCGACCTCTGAGGGTACTGGTTATTGGATGTTTATTGTACCTTGTAGGTGGTATGGCGTTCGGTAAGCTGAAGAAAAATCTCAAGAAAGGACTCATAATTTTTGGCCCCTGAAAGTACCCAGTTAAATGTGGCAGCGACAAAATTTAAATAAAAAACATTTAATCTATTCAGTAAAAATAAGAATTTATGCTTACAGCGGTGTTTTTGGGATCTTTTGAGACACAAAATGGAAGGCAAGTTGCCGATATTGGTTTTCGAAAATTTTAAGTAGCAAAGTAGTTTACAACATTGACAACTGATACATTGTCACAATTTAACGTATAGAATCGAAGACCAAATTTAATGTGAATTTGACATTGATTGTGCACAAGAAAAAGATCGATATATCATACATGCACAATAATAAGAGGCTCATTACAACCGAATCTACGTATCAGTGGCCCACATTGACACGCGTTTCTCAACACCTCCTCATTAGCGACGCACCTATAATTGACATACAAAGCTACGCTCCAGTGGATATTTGGTCTAATAACGCTATTGTAAAATATAAAATTAATCTATGACGACGTCAACGTAGAAGAAATGGAGCTATCAATCAACTAGTTAAAATTAGTTGTATTGTTCTGCCATCTTGAACGGAATCTGATGTTTTGATGTTAGTCATTTGTTGTTCTGATGAAACTTGTGGATCCCTTTGTTGTATGAGATTGATGTGGAGTGGTCAAATGGTGGGACAAAGAATGTGTTGTTGGTGTGATTATTGCTATTTTTATTATAACAATATTTGAGTTTAGATCAAATTAATCACAGTGATACAAACTCGCCATTTATATTTAAATAAATGCGTATTTGTGGGTTGGATATTAAATTATGTTGTAGTATGGTCAAAAAAGAACATAAAATAAAAATTTATGTAGTATTATTTATAGAATATAGATTAAGTAAGCTAATATTATTAATAGGTAAAGGTATAGAAATTTGCTTTGTGTAAGTTTCGAACTTAGTTTTATAGTTAAGTACATCGGATAATTGATTTTAAAAATTTATATGTACACAATAATTACTATAAACATCAGTGGATTTTTATTTCATAACTCCTAATCTTAAAAAAAGTAACGTTTATTTTACTCTAGAACTTCTTGGAGTTATTTTATGGTATTTTGAATAGACTAACTTGTTATTTTGATTGATATCGTATGATTATTAAACAGAATCACATACACCTTTGCCATAGACACCAAAATACATTCGACGATACTTTTGACCTCTATGAACCTAAAATAAATGACACACTATCCATACAAGTAGGAAATCAAACAAAGTAAACGCAAATAAATCGATTTATCACATAGCATTACGGAGGCTAAGCAATATTGACACCTTCATTACGACTATTGTCTAGTGGGGAAGGAAATTAGGATACGTGACGTTTTATATTTTGTATAGAAGATTAACGTGACGCAATTGGAAGCTATACACTTTTAGTAATATTATGAAAATTAAACTACAATTTTATCACATAGTATCATCTTTTCGTTTCGTGTTTTAATATTAGTGTGCAATTTTCTCAACCCTGGGGAGAGAAGTATAAAATATATAAAATTTTATTTCCTGACACAAAATACTCAATCTTTAATAATTAGAATAGGGCTCAGGCATTTGTTGAAATGAATTTGGCTAAGCTTACAAAATAAAACCCGCCACAGAATATACGGCGTAAAATATCTAATTAAGCCTTATTGTTAAAGTTGACCATTTGCATGGGTAGTTAATAAGTCTTCACTGAAAGAATAGACACTTATATATAATTGTTCGTTACTTCCACCACATTTTCCTCATTAATTAACTCAAAAGCCCCATAAATCCTTCATATCAGCAGAGCTTTCGTATGATTTACGGCGCCAATTTGGCCCCCATGGCATCTCGTGGACAGTGGCTATCTGATCTAGCGACCCATAAATAATACTGTATTTATCACAAATGCGACGATTTATAACACGTTCACAAAGTTTCGGAAGTTGTATCTTTTTAATTAATGTTCTTAGAGAGTTGCTCAGAACTCAAATGTTCCTGAGAACTATTGAACATATTACTTATAAATAATTGTACAAGGATTGAAATTATTGTTGACTTGTATTAAATTGACTCCCATCCAATTCCATTCCTTTTCCACATTCCTCTCCTTCTTTCCCTTTCTCAATCTTTTCCCATATTATCTCCTTCTCTTTCCTTAGGTCGGTAGTACTTACATCTGCAATATAGTTGTTCCTGGTGTCTATGGACTGTGGTAGTTGTTTAATATCAGGTGAATAGTACGCTCAATTTCTTGTTATACCACACTTGTTTTGTCACGTTGGCAAAAAAACTTCATATACAATACAGCTAATATTATTAATAAGCGAATCCAGCTAATTAGAATTCTCTACACCCCAAGAATGATAACATCTAAGAAACAATACAAGTGAGTTAATTAGCATATAGTGACAAGGGTTCCCAACGCAACGCTCCGGTGACCAGGATGGGACATTTCACCTACGTGCATTGCTTAGGAGACAAAAATGTCAGAAAATGCTTTAGTGGCCAAGATAAGAGATTTCACCCACTATGTATGAATATTCCTTAGGAAGAAAACAATATGAACAAGGTATACTATGTATGGTATGGAAACTATATTAACTGGCAGAAAATGCTTCGGAGACCAAGATGACGCATTTTACCCATACTGTACATTCTTTAGGAGTCAGATAATATAAAATGAAGTTTAACGAATATCGTACATTTATACTTACTAGAAATCAGTTTTATATTGTAACTTTAAGATGAAAAAGATCTTTTTAGGGTTCCGTACGTCCATAGGATAAAAACAGAACCCTTGATGCTCACTTCGTTGTCCGTCTCTCTGTCTGTCTGTCAAGACCCTTTTTCTCTAAAAGGGGTTTGGATATCTAGCTGAAATTAGTAACATAAATAAATCAAATTTACAGGTTAACGCGATTAAAAGTTGTACTACAAATATTTTGAGTTGATAGTATACAGTGTGAACTCTGTACGGAACCCTCGATATGCGAGTATAACTCGCACTTGGCCGGTTTTATTTAAATAATTATTTATGATTTAATTACATATACTTCTTTGATAATTTGTATAAAACTATTTAAAAGTACTGAATTTCTAAAATGTATAAATACGTAAAAAAAATAACAAATACTAAAGTTTTGGACCACAATAACCGCAAGTTATCACAGTTTAAAATGCACGTTCTTATTCTAATTAAATAAAATCAGGTGAGCTGAACTAATGAATTCACTCGGCGACACACTAATCACGACTTAATTGTGTGACCGTTTTAATGCTAATGTCCTTTCCTGTCATTTACAAGTGAGACGGTGTGAAGCGACTTTATAGAGTTTTTATTGCCCGATGTTTTACTTTGTATGTCAATTTTTGATATAATGAAAAATGTATCTTCTTGATTAGTTTTAATGCAAGTACTTTTCATATTAAATAAAATACTTCTTAAAGGATTTAAATGCAGTTTATTATACATTTGTATTAACCCGACGTTTTGAACACTTTACAGCGAGCGTGGTCACGGGTGACTAAGATAACAATTTTCTTCATGAGTGTTTCAAAAAATTGTCACCACTTATTTCGACGAAGGTGGTATTTGGAAAATTTAATAATAATGTAAAATAAACCGCGTTTAGAACCCTTTAAAAAGTATTCTTTTTAATATGAAATAGAAAATCTTGAGAACACTCATGTATATTAATATTAAAACATTTTAAAATTATATGGATGGCTATATACGACCTAGGTAAGAATGCAAAACCGCGTTGCAATGTACTATAAAATATTGTGCAAAATTGTATGAACTTTATTGTGTGACCGTTTTAATGCTAATGTCTTTACCTGTCGTTAAATGTTGTGTGAAGAGCCTCTATAGCTTTTTATTGGCTCTTTTAGGGTGCAATTTGCGTGCCCTTTGACAACGCAGTGTTTGACATTTTTTTATTGTTAAATGGTGATTTATTTAACCTAATTTCCTTTTCCTTGAGGATTTTTTTTTCTTTATTTTATTAGGTACATTTACAATTTGTGTATGCCAGTTCCTTGAGGATAAATTGTAAAATTGTAAATTTCATAAAATTTTTGATAACGCTTTGTTTTAATTTTATTATTCACATACGGTGGACCAACGTAACCATCAGCTAGGCATCTGAAGGGCCACGCCTTCGAGAACATTCGAGAAAGTGCTGGAGCGACGACCTTGACAGGTTTCTGAAAATTAGTGTAAAGCTGACAAAAAAGAAAGAAGTGTGAGCATTTGAACAATGAGGGCTAAGTAAAAGAAAATATTGCGAAATTATACAAAATACAAAATAAAGTAAAATGTTATCGGTCTTATGTTAACCATAAAGGAAGCGATTTATTAATTAAATTTTCTAAATATTTTTAAAAATTTGAAACTTATAAATAAGCATCCAGGTCAATGCATTTTTTATTGTATGTAATAGATATAAGTTTTGGATAAGCTTCTGTCACTATTTTATTTGAATAATTCTATTTGCAGTATACGAGTATGCGACTATAAAATGTCAAATAGTACAAATGAAAACAAGGAAAAATTATTTAATTTAAATGTCCTCTATTTAGTCATACGCTGACCTCTGCCCCCGTCAGACTCGAACCCGCTATGATTGAGTGCATGCATTACAACCATTGCGCCAACGGCACTGACATTTGATGCTAATGACAGACAATCATTAAGGTTATGAGAGTTCTGTTTAGTCTGGAAAATAAACTTAAGTGATTTAAATATGTACATACAAATTTAATTCCTGACCATCCAGTATTTTTTATGGTAGAGCAGGCAAAGGAACAAGTGGGTCACATGATGGCAAGTGATCACCGCCGCCCATGAACACCTAAAACACCAGGAGTGTCGCAGGTGCTTTGCCGGCCTTTGATGTTCGGTAGGTTGAAATAAAAAGAGCTTTATTTAGTTGTATACACTTTATTGTAACCCATAACTGTTCCATGAATTCCTTATATATGTCCTTATGAATATACTTAAACTATATTTTTTTTACTAAGACAATACATACGTGTGTCCAACCTATATTATCTTATTTCTAGTGCACTTGATGTTCATGCCTAATACAATATTAATTATTGTTAGATACACTACAACCAATTCTGAAACTTATCTACAAAATGGTATTTTTGTTATATTTATATTATAATTTGTACTTTATTGATACTAATTCCACTTCTTTGTAGACTAAAAAATTTAAAGCTATTTCTCAAGTGATAAAACACTATCCCATCAAGCATCGGTTATTGAAATATTTACTGCTAGTGGATAATTACTGGACGGATCACTGGCTACGGGCGGTAAAGACAAAGCGCATACAATGTGTGGTCAGCACTGTAAGGGGACGTTTTTACTGGTTTTAGCTATTATTTTACGCTAAACCGCTGAACTAATTTGGATGAAATTTTGTACTGATATTGTTTGAAGCCCGGAATAGGTAATAGGATAGCTTTTATCTAGGAAATTCTACGCGAACGGGAGATATACGCGGGTAAAACGTGGGGCACAGTCATTGTCATGGTCATAGGTACTATACAGAAATATTGGAAATAAAACGAATTTATACATTGATAGTGATGCATCTTAATATTTTTTAAAAGAATGAATGAATGAAAAATACTTTATTCTATATCATTGTTAAGTAAAAAAAAACAATAAAATATACACAAAAGCGGCCTCATCGCTGTAATTGTTATGCAATATGGATGATTTTAGACCCCAAAACAGTGGTTAGTATTTTTTCTGTGAATTTGATTATCCGTTTATCGTCTACTTCTTAAGTCATTAAATATGCAACCGTCTTTCGAAAATCTAGTAACTAGTGAAACAAAACTAAAAACGTTTAGTAATAAAATAAAATATTTTTAATATATTAGTACACTAAAGAACAAAAAGTGCTTGGTGCAAAATGAGTACATACATCGAGTAACTAACCATTGCAAAATTAAATGAAATTACAAGTATACAATTACGAACGTCAACATTGTGGTCACAGCCTTACAGTAATTTTTCATTACAATTCACGTACTTACATCGTTATGGGATGTCGTCAGGTTTACGATATTATCCCCAGTTAACGAGCCCTTTACGATCCGTGTCAATATGGACTTGATATACTTACTGCTTTTCGTAGGAAATTTTATGTCGCATAAATTTTATATTAATATTTTCATAAATTATGTAGCTTTATAATTTTAACAGAAAAATTAAGTGAATTTGTTTTTAATCTGCTGCGCTTTGGAGCATATAATTTTTAGGTTAGGTACCCTTTCGTCGTAAGTATAGTAAATATTTTAATATATACATTTGTAGCAATAGTCTTAAGTTTTGAAAACAACTTTTAAGCTATTAATTGTATTGTCTTAAGAAACTAAGTTAGCGCCATACAACAAGTTTTGCAATACGTTTAATATACGATTTAATACATATAGTATCAACTGTAGGAATTATCACTGATGACAGATGCGTCGCAGATGCCTTTCCGGCTTGAAAGAAGGAGAGGGATAGCGATATAAGCACCGGTGCGAATTCCGTCCGACCCAGGCCCTTCAGGCCCCCTCCCTTCCTGCAACAGCTCATGCCGAGGTTCGTGATCCCCTTCCAAGGGGGACGCCCTTAGGCATGTCGCTAGCCTAGGCAAACCTTCAGTTCGCCTGTAACGTCCAGGTTAAACAGTAGAAGCCCCTCTGGCTGACTGTGAGAATCACCTCACAAAAATAAACCGGGTCCAACTTGGCGCAATTGTGCAATGTTCGGCTCCCACTCTCTCAAGAGCATCCATTCCATACCACAATAAAGGACAGTACTTCACTATTTACAGACAGCAGCTATTGGTATCGTTGGCAAACGGCTGAAGATGGCGTGTTTGCACGCTTCCTTGGTTTCCTTCCGCGCGGCTTCCGTAGCGTGACCCTATTGGATACCGCTATACTGTAAATACGCTGATAACTCATACTTGATATGGATAATTTGAGACAACTCAACATTGGGTATGTAACGATATGCTGCATGACATCGAATAATAAATATTCAGGGACAATAGGCTATTTGACAATGCGAAAAATAAAGTGTCAATTGCTGTTATTCATAACTATTATGTGTTATAAAATGGTAATTTAATCACTTATGTTGAAAATAATAATTGATTTATTTAAAAATCCGTAAATAAAAATGCATTTTTTCAAACATTTGTCACGTGACACAAAACGCGCCCGATTTAATGATGACGTAACTTGGTTATTTAATTTATATCATAAGTGAAATAATGGTGTATGTGGATGATATGCGAATACGTCACACAAGACAATACAAGCAAGTGACGTCATCGACACCATTTTGTCTCAAGCAGCGTTTTGGCGCGCTATTGAAATATTAAATTTTCAATTTGATATTTTTCAGTCAATATATACCAGAATTAATAAAAACAACTTTTACTGGGTTCCTTGACCTCTACTTAATTATATAAAATGGATTTTAAAAAACTGTCAAATAGCCTATTAATATAACGCCATCTAGTCCCAAACTAAGCTATAGTATAGGTTAGAATGTGCATCACATAATAATTTTCTACTCGGGGGGATTGAAACCATACCCTCTGGCGCAATAGACCTTTGCTACATCCACTGCGCCACTGCGTCAAATGTCGATTAATTACAGAAAGCGACTCGTTTTATTTTTATAGGTGCTGGGCATTAGTCATCATAACTTGAAGCTTTCACGCTGGGGATTTTCGATTTTCAAGATGGTTGAAATAAACGTTCCTCCCTAAATACATACTATATACCTAAATGATATATGATAAATAAATAGAAATAAGAAATACTTAGTATTATATGATATAAAGTATTTATTACTAGATTAATAAAGTACATTAAAAAATCGCGTAATAAATTGTAATTATTATGTGTTATTATAAAGTCCTGAAATTCACATGATCGATACATTAATTTATTTATCTTCACTGCAGTATAAATATTAGTTTAAGTTTAAATATTTATAAATCATGCATGCTGTGTTTATGTATAATTAAAATTACATGTAACCCATATTTAATGTTAGCCAGCATGGTCTTTTCTCATGTAAATTTATAGATAAACTTATAATAAATAAAATAAAATAAAAAATGAATCAAATCAGCCGACCGCTAAGATCAACGCCATCGCATTGACATTTAATAAAGAAAACATTGTTTTGCGGTATTCTCTACAAAAACACGCATAACGCCACCACATACAGTCCAGCATTTCTTCATCACAAAACATCTAAGAAAGGGCTTCGGAATCATTCACGGGGAAAAGTATCTTATTTGATAGACATAAGGGTCATTAATGCGTGTATGTTTTGTTGGATGAAACAATGGGTGGGTTGTACGTGTACCGTGATAAGAATGTATTTGTGCGGTGCGCCGCGGATCACTTTTTCTATTACGCGTCGTCGGCTGGCGGTTCTGCGTCAATATATGGAACAATAATGAAGTGGAGTCGGTGTAGCTATTAAAAAATAAAGCTTTAATTTTTCAGATGTGTACTATATTCCAAATTTTAGGCAAAAATTGTTTTATAATAATACATAACTAATAGAGACATAATTAATAGAGAGAGTTCGTCGGTTTAATATGGGAACAGAGCTTAAAACATAATTTATTGTTCAATTTTTTTCCTGGCTAAAATAGAGAAATTCGACACAGATATTGTGCGAAACACGTCTAAAGGATATATTTTAACGCGAGAACTTTCATATTAAATAAAATTCTTTCTAAATGATTTAAACCATTATTATATATTATTGTTAACCTTAGGTTTCGAACACTTTACAGCGAGCCTGGTCACAGGTGAAGTCTTCCATCTAATGGACTCAAACAAAGACCCTTCTAAATTCTAATCTATTTATATTAAAAATGAGGCCCTATTTCCTCCTAGGTAACGGTAATAATTGAGATTTTCGGATTATATTAATCTTTATACACGGATCTTATAAACAAACATTGTGCAAAAACTTGATATTATGTAAAGAGTTACCATTAAAAGATTTTACTATTAAAAGTAAGTACAATGACCGATTATATTATTACCTATTCTACAAAACATGTCTGAAAAAAGCAAAATGAATTTCTTGAAAATTGTCACCCAATGTCTTCTCCACACTTCTCACTGTCCACCGGGGCCGTCCACACAGAAATTGTGCAACGCTTTGTGACCACGGAGCGAGACACATACATATTTATGAGGTTACATTTCTATGTATCTGTAATGCAGGAAGTGCTTGATTGTCTTAACGGTCACCTGCGTCTTCGGACACGCTGTCGTTAATTATTTTTGAATTTGGAATCTTTCAAATTATATATATTGCGTTTTGAATCTGGAATCTTGTAAATAATATTTGAATTTGGAATTTTCGAGTATTCTGTCTGTACTTATACATTTTTGAAAATCGAAACTTAATGTGGCAAAACAAGAGCTTGGCTTGATCGAATTGTATCTCGTTTTGCTGATAAATTGAAAATATAGTATCTGAAGAATAAGTATTATAAAAGGAACTTTGAATATAAAAATATAGTGAATTTTGTTGCGCATAATATGTCCTGTTATTGATAAATATAAGAAACTGTAACAGTACCGACAACAGGGTAATTTATGCAGTTTTTATAGCCGTTGTTTAAAATTATAGAACATTCTATAATTATAACTACATAGTTACGCACATAAATAAAAAATACGCCCCGACCGAATTTAGGCTACAGCAGCCAATCACTGCAGAGATTAGCCAACTGCAGGGGAGGTTTTTAGTGCTCAAGTGTGTGAGCGCACAGGTGCACTCTCTGTTCCATTACTCTCAGGATCGGATGGGACGAAAATCGGACACGACCGGAGAGATATCAGGCACAGGATGCATACGTCGTAAAGTAACGTTATGATCATAGTAAATTTTCAGTAGCTGAGAACGAATAAGCGAGCGAGCAAGTCAATAAAATATTATTAATAAAATAGATTCAATTTAAATATTTTTTCTTAACTCTATACTAAATAGCCCTTTAAGTTGTGTGTCTTTTACTGTATGTCTTTATTAATTTATGTGTATAAGAAATAAAGTTAACTAAACTAAACTTTACTGTAAAATTTTTCAAACCCAGCTTTGGTACAATATTATTTATAGGTTCAAAGCGAATAGAAAATTGCAAAATACAATAGATCTAATATTCTGTTAATTATTCACTACATAGTATAAAATCAAGTCGATTCCCACTGTCTGTCTCTGCTTAGATCTTAAAAACTACGCAAAGAGTTATGATGCGATGTTTTAAATATTTTTTTAATTCTAAAAGCGCCTCAAAACAGGCCCATTTGGAAAATAAACGTTTTGACTTTGACTATAATAAATCGAGTGATTATAGAGGAAGGTTTATAATTTATATACATAAAAAGCATGCATATTGTAACACGTATGAATCCGGGCGGGTTGATAGTTTATTTATATGATAATAGTGTGTTTTGATCAAACCGTAGGCTTATTTTTTCCTTACCTAATGTCTTCTCTTTCTATTTAGACGAGCGAAATGAAATCTTCGGAGTTATAGGTGATAGCGAACACTTATCATCAAATGACTAGCATTCTATTTAAAAAAGTCAAAACTCATATCAACTACAAGGTGACAGTGCAATTTTCTCCACTATGACGTAGTACAGAGTCATCATCTATTAGCCGACATCGCCGACGTCGCCGACAAAGCGTTCAATTTGACAGCTCTATTCCTTTTAAAGCTAATTAATAAGCAGATACAACCACTTAAGATAAGTAAAAATATTTTCATCCCAAAACCGCACCGGATATAGATTACATCGATGATTTTAAGCGCCACGAAGATCCATTTTCCGACACACAATTATAAACCTTATTCTAAAGTCCATTAAGTTCAATTTCAATGACTCTTCAATGTTCAATTGAGATTATTTGCTGCTATTTAAAAATCAATCTAATTTTAAGCAGGCTTAAATTACATTTTCAATTGACAACATCGTGCTATTAAATCTGTAAAATTTGTCAGCGGCGACGACTACAACTGACTTTGAACTCTATTACTATAGATTTAGAATTAAATTTTGGATGTATTATATAAATTGCTTATCAATCAGTAGCTTCTCCGAAAGTACAAGTGCAGGTATGACTTGTCTCCAAAAATAAATGAATTGGTCACTTCAGGATGAGTGCCATAGGATCAGTTGGTACTTGTAGATAATGTCGAGTGCTCCTTTGAACTAACGCTTAATCATAAATTATTTTAGTGTCGTATAATATTTGGGTCTTAAAACACACACATCAACTTGGTTTAGGGATATTTTGTAAGACATCCAAATTTCTAAAGAAACTGGGCCTTTTTCAAAACTTTTGATGTGACCTTATATTATGCGCACATTTGAACATATTCAAATTTGAATTAAAAAAAAAACAAAACAATAAATTTGCGAAGCATTATTATAGCCAAGTTAGAAATATTTAACATATATGACTTATTCAAAATATTTAATATCAGCTTCTCCCGCGGTTTCACTAATGTTTACTTCGGAATATGTGTATCAAAAGTATCCTATCACCTAATCCAGTCATAGCCAATCAATTTATGTGAGATTTCATCAAAATCCGTTCAGTAGTTTCAATGTGATTGACGCACAACATCTAAACTTTCACATTTATAATATTAATTTTCGACTATTTTAGTAGAAAAGAAGAGCTAACAGATGATTGAGAAGTCTAAAAATAAATGAACAGATTATTTTGCAATCAAATGAAATTTGTGCGTGATTATTCAATTATGTAATCATCATCAATAACGTTAATAAAAATAGAAATTTCATCGGTGTTAACCAAGCAAAAGAAAAAATAGCAAGAAAATCCCTAATTTCGGTCACAATAAGGGCATAATGAACCGGGTGTCAGAGGCCCGGCAGCCCGGCACATGCGGGTCCAAAGAGCTTATACGTGTAAGTCGCGATAATGGCCTGCCAATCACGGGCTAAGGCAGGATTAATTGCAATTGACAACTATTTTTTGATAATTAAGTATAAGTATGATTTAATTCAGTATGTTTATTTTTGCTGTTCTTGATTTTTTATGCAGCTTAATATTATTTTACATTTTATACTAGCTGTGGCCCGCGGTTTCACTCAAGTATAGTCAGTTTCTGTGGGATTTCCCATGATAAAATTTTTTGCACAAAATTTCATCCAAATATGTACAGTGGTTTAGGCGTGAATAACAGACAAACAGTTACTTTCCAATTTATAATATGAGGAACGATTTGTTATACTCGTATTGGAAATTACAGTTTTTTAAGAGTGAAGAAGTCAACAAGGGATAGAAAACCATGAGCAATCAACATGTAAACAAACAGGAAAAATATTGCTTAAAAATTAAAAGTTTTCAAACCTATTTGAAGGAAAGCAAGTCTCGCTACATAATTTAGAAAACGTTTAAGGATTGAGCAATTTGCATTCATACTTAGTATCGTCTACAAAAAAACTGTGAAAATATAATTATTACTTGCTATAATAAACATTTAGCTACGAGATTCCCACACTAGACGACCGTAATCACTGTCCAGTTGAGTGACAAGTGCCAGGGATACGCCGACATTCGCCACATATATGTATATACTTAGTATATGAGCTTCTGCGAATACGGTTCAGAAAAATGTTATAATAATTGGTTGAAATGGTGTGATATTTAGAACATAGCTAAAGATGATAAATAGTATAGGATGTTTTTTTCAAAATTAACGGGTTGATTTCTTTCGGTAAGTCAATTTTTTTAAAAATCCAATGATGCAATTTATTTTCGTGTGCTTATTTGGGATCTTAGAAAAAAATACTCTACAATAATGCGTAGTACAGAGTCAAATTACTCTAACCAACCGAGTTAATTTTTTAACTGTATGGCTTATGAAAAATGCGTATTCTGTCAAAACGTTCGTTCCGTATCTCCCCCGTTTCATTTACAATATTAATTTCGCTTGTCAACAGGAACACTTTCGGAAGCGGAAGGACATTGTTTGGGATAAGGGATAAGATTGTGGCGGTTGAAGGAAGCAATTATTTTAATTAGATGATTTGTTTGTTAAAGTACCTTGTTGATCCAAAGTGACGGTGATATTGAATGGGACGTTAAGAATAGGATAAGTGCAGGTTGGATGAAGTGGCGACAAGACTCAGGTATCACCTGTAATTTAGATTAGCTTAGTCCCCTACCGAGCTCATGTCATGAGAAAGTATTGGATATGAATGTGGATGGAGTGAGAGGTGGGAGACCGAAAAAAGTGTGGATGTATTGTGTGAATAAAGATATGAGTGTAAAAGGTGTGACTAAGGAGATGACGGCTAATAGAGGAGACTGGAAGAAAAACAAACAAACACAAATTGTGCCGGCCCTACCTAGTGGGATAAGGGCAGGAGAAAGAAGGTTTGTTTTGTTTAGAACAACTTCTACAAAGGATGATCATTGCAGTACTTCCAGAGACTACCAAATATCATACTGATGGATTTGTATGACAATAAACTATATATACGACTATATTATTTTTTAACGATAAGTGAGCCATCGTATAATTTTAAACAGTTCACACGGTTTATACTCACTTCTTGTTTATTCGGTATAAGCCGATAGTTTCGGACCGTATATACATACAGCTGCATATTATTCATTAAAATATTTTATATTTTCGCTCATTTATTTTTTGTTCCCCGTGGTTGTCATATTTTTTGTGTTTTATAAGTATCATAATTTGAACGCCCCAATTACAATTTGTAAAACTACTATCTTTATCCAAATATTTTGTTGTAAAGTCTGCATTGTGAATTGTTAAATATGGTACTTGTATGTTTGGATTCGCTCTCCACGAGTACAAAATTATTATGTGGTGAACATTGTAGTTTTCTATTGTTTAATTGTTTTACTTAATTCATCTATAGTATGTATTTACAAAAAAGTATGTTTAGGTCTATAAGTTATCATGCTTCCATAGTACGAGCTTTGCTTAGTTTTGGACTATATGGCGTAGTGTTAAGTATCCAGAAATATTTATTTATTTTTATTATTATACTCTTAACTCTTTATTACCGCTATCGCCTAAACCTTGGCCCGCTGTCAGATTTCCTTGGGGTGCGATTATTAAATGTCGTCTAGTGCTGCGAACTGCTAATCAATCACACAATCTCAACAATAACAAAATAACTGCTTTATTTTGGGGTTATTTAAGATAAATGAGTGAAAAGTCCATCAAAAAATACACAGATTGCTTTTAAATTATATTATAAATGTAAAACTGATGCGTTTTATAATACAAAATAATGCCCAACAGAATAGTCTCATTAAAAAGTCTTTCAAAGATCGCCTTCAACAACTTACACAATACCAAAATGTTTTACGTTATCGCTTAAATAGTTTTTACAGGTATCAATATTTACCCTCTGTTATGTAACAGTTCCATGTGGAACTCTTCGAAATTCAACAAAATAAGCTCTGTGGTTAATAATGAGTTTCTACTTATTAGTGTAAGGAAGACGACTCTATTTTTTTTTAGAAAAACTTAATACTATTAATAAATGTCATTTAAAACAATTTCATGAGTTATCTAATGTAAAATTGTTCCTGATGCACGTTATAGGATATAGCGTTCTAAATCTTTATGGAATTTTACAGGATTATGAGAACATACGCAGATGCGCCACTCGAAGCGTGATTACAGTGATATACTGTTATCACCATCATTAAGTGACACACGGACCGACACTCTGTGATAAGCTTTTAATATTGATATTATATCATAAATGTACCCGTGGGTTCGTTTTGCTGTTGAGAATTATCTTTTATGCAATCCAGCCGGGTCCTCACAAAAACAAATACGTTTTTTCTAGTCTACTTTTCCTTATTCGCTAGTTTATAATTTTTTTCTAAATAATGTAATGTTTAAAGGACGATTAAATAAGGATTTTAACATTGCCAGGCGTGTTCAAAATTATTTTGCAAAAACATGAATGAGTATGAAAAAATGTTCTAGGCAACATTTAACTCTAATAAGGTATAGCCAAAATATAGTATTCTCAAAAAAGAGGTATTTTTGGTGGAAGTTTCTACCTGCCAGGTCGAAAAACAGGCTACTCACCAGGTCTATAGTTCCCTCTCGGGGTATAATGCAAGTCAGTGTTTGAAGTCTCTCAAAACAGTCTAGTAGTGAAATGAAAATTCCAATTTCACATCTCCATCTTGGCGTGATTGGCGGCGCGTTAGAAAATTACTTACATGGCCGGCATGAGGCAATTCCCAAACCGCAGAGAGCCGCAAATACACTGCCCTTTTGTTGGTCGCCGCTGAGACAATGTCATGAACCTTTTTACATCTGTATATTTTTATAGTCTTTGTCGTGGATTGAGAAATTGTAAGGGCAAATGGTATGTAAAATGTTATTGATATAAAAATGTTAGATTATTCTTCGTCCGAATTTTATAGAGAAAAATGCGAACTTAATTTCTTTAGTAGATAAGAAAACGTCCTTTCGTAGTTCACAGCTGGCTGCAAAAATGACTTTAATGTATGGATAAGAAGTATTTTACAAACTTAAGAAACTAAGGCATGAAAACAATACGTACAAAGGTGGTCTTACCGCTTGAAACGATTTTTGGCAGACAAGCTTTAGTAGACGAGAGGCAATGTACTTATAGATTTCGTATGAGAATGTTTTTATAGAACTGTATGCTGTATGCAGGCCTATATATTGGGATTGCTTGGGTTCAAATGCTCGTTAATGCTTGCTTCAGCCTAAGACAAGGTCTTAAGCATTCATATTTTTTATACTTACTTACACCACAGTGCCACTTACCATCAGGTGGGCTCGTGGTCAAATACCTGCCTGTCACACATAAAAAAAAAAAAAAAAAAATACTTTTTCTCACAGATTGATAAGTTTTACCTTTCAATGGATGGTTTAATAAACATTATTTATTTAGTGGCTTGACTATGACTTGAGTAACATACGAATTAAACTACTTATTTAAAAGACTATACGTGTGCAGTTATACATATGTAAATTGGAATTGGAGATTAAAATATTATCTGTTTAAAATAGTTAAGGATATACAACAAAAATTTGTACTTTTTAATAACGGTTCTATACACTGTCACATACATATGCAAATTGTAGCATTATAAAATCGTTTCCGAAGAAATTTTCTTAATCACACATTAAAATTCATGTCGCTTGTTTGACATTACAATGGAACATTTTATTAATAAGAACAAGAAAAACAGACGTTTCTATCCCACTCAACAATTACATCGCACCATTTATTGCCATATTACACGATATGCAAATTTATAGTATAAGAGCTCTTAGATTATAAATGTATTAAGCTTAAAATTATGTAAGTTATTCTTTTTCTCTTATCAAGATACGATACGAGACGTTGGTATCATTTATTTTTGATGTATGTGATCTTTCGCTCTCGATTTTATGTGTGAATTTGTATAAAGTCCTTTTGATGCTTAATTATAATAGTATTTCTTCTACTGTGACTTACGGATGTGTCATATAGTATATTTTAATATATTAAACTTTACAAGTGTGGAGAAATTACCTTGCCTTGCAGAATATTTTAGGTACCAACTATGTTTATAAAACACTTTACAACGAGAATAGTATTGTCTACAAGAGTATTATTACATTTGTACTCTGTTAAAAAAGTATTATTTTAAAGAGGAGGTAGATTACAGTTGTTAGAATAATATGCAGCTCCCTCTCCTACTATACCTGATTTGCATATTAAGCACAATGTGGTTTAATGAATCAAACCGATCGTTTTTAACCACTTCACATCGACGAAATGTCGCAAGGCCGTGTGATTATCTCAACAATATTTTAATGCAGTTCCTTGATTTTTTTTCATATGTAAATTTATTTAAAGCAACAGTTACTCAAAAGGTTCTCAGGTGTTTTGCAAAGATTGAAATTCTTCTAAAAGACAGACCGTAATAAAATTTAAAATTTTTATGTTCTACTAGCTGACCCGGCGAATTTTTATATTCTATTCACATTTTCTTCATGTTTTCTGACCGTTTACCTTCCCTGGACTTCCACCAATATTTCAAGGCTAAAATTAGTCATATCCGATTGATTTTTATTTATATAGATACATTTTCTTACTACCTTTGACGACATTTTTCAGTACTATGTTAATTAATAGCTAACTATCCACACATTAATCTATTAAACTTTAAAAATATTTTTTTTACTTAAGTACTATCTTATGTTAAATTTCTACCATATTTACTTGAGCTTTTGGAGAAGAATAACCTTTTCCTATATCAACTTATTTCCTTCTAATCAAAAAATAATCCTCGATTTAAGTGGTAAGATAGTTAAGAAATGCACTTTATAAAAATCAAAATAAATTTATCATATTCATCCACGTTTGAGTAATAAATCTTAAAGACATTACCATTTATCTGGTATGCAAAACGTACATGTTTTTTCTACTTGTATAGGTGTCAGAATTTGTTATCTTAACATCTAGTTATGTGTGATCAATCACTCTAACAAATGCTTTCAAAGTTATATTTTGTCTTACGTGAATGGAAATATACATTATTATATATGCGCTTATTTATAACTAGCTTTCCGCCCGCGGCTTCGCACGCGTGGGCTACTAATTTCTGTATTTTTTAGAGGCGCACAACAAAAGATTAAAAAATGACAGCCACAGGACCCCTGACATATGTGCAAGTCTATTTATTACCTAGTTTTTTTATTATTTTCTATGGAAATAGGTTTGACCAAAATCTCACAGTGCGCGCGCCTCTTCAAGAACATAAAATTGTAGCCCACGCGAGGCAAGCTGCGGGCGGAGAGTTAGTCATTTTTTTTAAGTTTTTGAGAATTTATTGAGTGTTTTAACGTCTTAATCCATACGTTTAGAGTATAAAAGGTATGACCGCAACTGAACCAAAATCTCTCATTGTCACGTGGTATGACATTTTCACGACTTTAGAAGAGTATATCTCAAAAAATATGTATGTTATCAAAAAACGCATTTAGAAACCTCTATTTCATTTTTAAAGACCTATCTAATGACACCTCATACAATGATGTACTCGCGAATTTATTTTTTTACCCTCCGTTTACATGTATGGAAAGCCACCCCTAAAATATTTTTTTTCAAATAAAATGTAGCCTATAAGTTGCACCTAATCATGGTCTATCAACATGTAAAATTCAATCAAAATCTGTCCAGTGGTTATTGCGTGATTGACGAACATACAAACAGATAAACAGACAAACAGACAAACAGACAAACAGACAAACAGACAAACAGACAAACAGACAAACAGAAAAAAAAAATTTTAACCATGGTTTTGGTATCTATAGAACATACATATTGCATACCAATTACTCTTTTTGAAAAATATTCAATGTACAGAAATGGTTCGGTTACTCTTTTATTATATGTATAGATATATAATTTCTGTGGCAAGTATCCTCATAGCAATAGACAAGATTTTAGGCTATTTTTAGGGGCAAGTTGAATCGATATCATTTTAAACAATAGAGAATATAGTATAAATTTTTGTTTGTTTTAACGCGAGTACTTTCCATATTAAATAAAATAGAGAATATGTCTAATCCCAAATAAGCTCGACCTTCACCCATTTGATAACCGGGTGAAAATTTAACAGACAACATTTTTGAAGGTGGTGGCGTATATTTTAACAAGTATAATATGTTTGTGATTGTTGTACCACTACGCTTAACTTTAAAAAAATATCAAACGGTGAAGGTGCTTTTTTGGGATCTTTTATTACATTAATTTTTGAAACTTTTGTTATGGTTGGTTGAGGCAATATGGAGTAGGTAATTTTAATAGATCTCAATTAACATTAAACTACTAGTTCTAATATATTGAAATGAATAGTCTCCCTAATAATAATTGGACTAAATAAATGTAGTTGTAAATGAAATTGCAATGTTTTAAATCTTTTTTGTCAAATTGAAAAAAAAAACCCCTACCACACTATATAAATAAGTTTATAATTATTAGAGATCCTAATATAATTTCACAATACAAAGTAGATATTCAGTCTTCAATGATATTGTGAAGGTAATCAATTGTAACAATGTCACAATTACGTGGGTCTTAGAATAGTAACAGATGTAAGATACTATCAGAGTAGATGGACCAAGAGGTCAAGAGAGCTAGGATGCTCATGCTTTCATAATTGTAATGTGGTGAAACAATTTTTTCAGTTTTTATCATAAACCTACTAATATTATGATTGCAGATGAGCGTATGTATATGTAAGTATGAAAAATCTGAGATGGAAATGCTACTGTCATTAAGAGACACGATATTTTTCGGAACTTAGTTAGAATATCAAAGGATATTGTTAAGAGGAAAATTCACTATTTATTTGGCTATGTACGTGCAAAACTGGAACGAATCAGATACTATAATTGAATCCTAAAATAGAAAAGCGGGTATAAATTTATTTGTTACCTCTTTACGCTATATCTACTGAACCAACCATCTTGAAATTGGGATAGCTATAGTTGGGAGGATATGAGCTGCTGTTTGTCCTATTCCCGTGAAAAACGTACTATTCCTGTGGTATTTACGTGAAAAATTCACATTGGTGTAGACGCGGGAAAACTTGTTTGATAATATTCGGATTGTTAAACAAGGAATTTCTAGGCACAGATTAGAGAAATAAAGGCAGATGGAGTGTGGCCGAAGACTCGAGTGACGCCGAAAAACAAATACAAAAACGTTCGTCTAGTTTGCCATCACGAGGGCTTCGAAATTTTCAAATTTCACTCACACAGATGCACATGTACGTACGTATAGTTAGCGTCACTCGAGTCTTCGGAACACTCCATCTGCCTTTTATTCTGTAATCTGTTTCAAAGCTAATCAGTTGCAACAGTGTCATAATAACGAATAAGGCTTTATAAATGTCGGAGAGACAGACACTAGTGACAGACATGAGATGCTATCGAGGGTACGGCGTTTGGGGGTCAAGAGATGTTGGATGATGCATCTGATCATTGTGACGTTATGGCAGGACATATATTAGGTAATCTAAGAAGTAATTGTAAATCTAGATCCGAGTTCCTCAAACTTTTTTGTGTCGCAGACCATGTTTTTCCGTATTGGGTAGATCCCCTACTTACCTGATTTAGTATATATGTTGAGATCCACTATCGTGGACCGTTTTTCATTTCATGGACCCCAATTTTTTTTTCACGACGTAAACCCCTTGCAGGTTGTCATAGACCCCTGGGGGTCGATATAGGCCACTTTGGGAGTCACTGATCTAGAGATTTAATTCTTGTTCCTTCTATCTTCTTCGTTAATTCAAAGTTTATGCAAAAGTAGACGTCATTGTATGTTAAATCTGGAAGGACAAGTTGCATAAAAGTTTGTGTAGAAAAACCTGGAACATTTCATCAGTAAGATTGCCTTGATAAATAGCGATAGAAGCTTAAGAATGTTTTTTTATACTTATTTACATTATTATATTTTGAAACTAATCTCATTAAATATATTCAATTAGTTTCTTACAAGCAAATCTGCATACAGACAAACTAATTATCAATTTCTTGAATACCCCTAACATTAATAGTTACTGGTATTTTGCCGGCCTCTATATGACTTCGTTCACCTTTGGTAGACCACGATAATATAGAAATTTTCAGGAACCCCACAGCTCAATAAAACTTTAACGGAAAATGGGACTTAAACGTAACTTATATAATTTAAAATAAAAATAGATACAGATCTTTCTTTTGCAAATTCTGACAAATCTAGGATACAAGTAACACTGATCAACAACATGTTGAACAAAGGTTGTATTTCAGCATAACAAAATAACACGAAACTAATGAAATCTCGATAACATCGAACAAATTGCGCATTTAAGATAAGCGTACACATGTCGGTATCGTATTAATTCTAAGAAAAAGCCAACCGTACGATGCGAATCAGTGGACGCACCTGTGTAACTTTATATAAAAAGAATATTGGGATCCGTTACGTCAGTTGCGTACGATACCGAGCTGTGGACGCACAGCTTAACATCGCATATGTCAAAGGTAATTGAAGTCCGTGTTCTCATTTTGACCCCGTCAAACAAAAATTTTCGTCAAGATTTTATCAAAAACATGACAACTGCAATCAAATGACAATTTAAAGCAATCCATTTTGAACTTTATGCCCTTGGGTTAAGGACGTGGGAATTGAAGAAGCTGAGGGAAGATAAGTTAGGAAATTGTAAAAAAAGTCGAAATATGATTAATAGGGCGGCGGTACAAGACGTAGGCTGTGTGATTCTTTCCATTTTGACAGATTGTCTCGCCTTTCTGACCTGAGCGCCCCGTGGCGACACTAATGATGTTGTCATGGCTGGGGCGAGTCGATATCGATATCGATAAAATTAGCAGAACGCTCTGAAATTTTCAAAATTATATTCATTATTTATTATGTTTTTGGTTTAGTACTCGTATACATTAAAACTACATTGATTTACATCAATCATCAATGTAATCACTTTTTGCTGACAACATAGAATTAAAATTATTTTTATGCACGTGGGGCGATGCAGTTACAGTTTTAAGACACCAGTTTCTTCTTATATGAAAATAAAAACATTATCGTCTTCTTACCCTTATTTTGAAGCGACAACGATAAGAAAAATGTGAAAATTGGTGAATTAAAGGCTTATTACGCTTTTTACAGGTAAGGTTATAATTTATCGATATCTGATTACATTAGAACATCCCTACCCGCGAGTTCGCCTGAGATTGCTCTCAGCACGAGACTGTCCTGCGTCGGCGCTCGTTCGCGACGCTTTGACATCCCGACATACACAACCACAAACTACACAATACCGCCAATCAAACTAACTAACAACGTTACCACCTACACAATAAAGTTCAAAATCAAAAAACAATCTAAATTTCAGCCGCAATTAGACAAATTAAATAGATCACCCGTCTAAACACATACGCAATCTTACCACTAAAATATTAAGGACTATTTTTAAACAACAAACAGTTTTCAATCGGTACAATTTCGTAATAACGTATGTCGTAGTTTGATAGACGGCCCGCGTGAGAGTAATTCTTTTTCTTCACTTTTGAATGCAATATGATCGTATTGATTAGGTATCTTCGGTTCAGTATTTATCCCTTCAATTGCTGGGATAATTAACTTTAGAAGAGCTATTAATTTTAAGGCTTGACATACAGGGATGAGTATTTTAAGTAATAACATCATATTTACTATTTTTATACTAGAAAATTGTAGTGGCGAAAAATGCAAAAGTGGGTTACATGAAAAAACGGTTTGCTCCTCTTTCATAAAAAGCTTACAGCTTAGTATACCTAAATGACAACCAATAGTCCAATACTATTGGTTGTCATTTAGGTATACTTGCCTTTATACAAAATAATTCTTACAATATATGACTCCTTCTTAGATTCGAATGAAACTAATTAAATATCTTAGAAATTGGATTGAATGAAAATGTATTAGAAGGCTTGCTGTATTAAGCCAATAAATTATATTGAAGAGGAGAATGGTGCATAATTTACTTCCTAAATTACCTAATAGATAGACAATAGTGCAAACTTGAATGACTTTATAATTGCTACATGAAAATAGCATAAAATCTGGTATGTCAAAAATTGTTAAGTATGATAGTGCCCTTGAATGATCAGGTTAAAAATAGTGAGGATTTCAAAAGAGAAATGCGCTCTTATTACAGGTGATTTGGATCATTTGAAAATGCAAAATTCCAAAGGCTTGAATTCGCCTATTAGATGATTTTATGTATGTCACAAATGGCGCAGTTTTGTGACCAGATTATTATCTTCTCTAACCTGTAACCCTTAAAGGACCCGGGCACCAACATTTTACAAATGATTGCAATGTTTATCGTCTTCTATAACAACTTGATGCAAATCCCATTAAAAAACATAATCAAGAATATTTTAGTGAGATTATGCATTTGACCTTTAGAGGCGATAATATACAACAAAAAATTCTTATAAATAGACACCTATTAACGAAGATTTAACCCTCCCTATAACGATAAATTTGCGATTTTCATATTGAAAAGTTGCAAGACTTGAATTGTCCTTAATGTCATCTCGTGGTATGTGTGTCACGTAGCGTCCTAATGAAGTGGCGGAGATGTGTGGCCGCCTTAATGATCGGATTGACAGTACAGAGGAGCGCTGCGTCAACTGTGCAATTGTTTAGCGGGTGAAATGGTACGGCCACTACAAGAGCAGATAATTACGCTACGTAAACTTTATTACATTTTAATAACAGTTATATTAAATGGAAGAATAAAAGCTCAAAATGATTACATTAACATGAAAAAAAATTCCCTTCAGTTGGCAGAAATTCGGTCAGGGGGACTGGGCAACTGCGCGGGATATATTATAGTGTACAAGTGTGTGCGTAAGCACAGGTGCAATCTCTATTCCTTTACTCTCTGGTATGGGCTACTATTGAGATTTTTTGTCAAAATATCTCAATTAACAATTTTCTTTGTCTGCATTCCCGAAATTCTAACTGGTGACCCGTTGATCAGAAGTTAAATTGCATCTTAACTAGAACAACGAAGCAGTCATTTCCATACAGAGTAGACAACTGTGCTATTTTTCACTCATTTAATGAGTTGGAAAGAAAATATGTATTTAGAATATACACCTTCGTCTAGCAAAACCAGTATCAAAATTACCAATTCCACAAATCGCTATTTCTTTAAGCGAAAAATTGCAGTTTTTATAGCCACAAACAAAAGAAAGATGTATTAAAATGGTCCTGACGTGTGATTCGGACAGTTTGAATATAAAGGCCTCCGAAGGTGTCTCCGGTTACTGGAATGATGGACACTCTAGAGGTCACTTAACGAGCAAGTATGCCTTTATTTTATAGACTAGAAAGACAGTTCATGACACTCCCGTAAATTACAGTAGATCGATAATTTAGTTCAATATTTTTTCTTAATAACGGGTTTTATCGCAATGTTGAATCAGCAAAAAGACATTGAAGCAATGACACAAAAAACTTTCTTTATGTATGTTTGTGCATATCTCCGGCATTTATGTACCGACCTAACTCTGAGACTGAATTGTTACATGCACTGATGTGATAACCTTTCACAGGTTACGAAAAATGTCAAAGTAATAAGTATTTGCCAAAAAGTTAAAGGTTGTTTTCTACTTTTTAGTTTGAGGAAGTCGGTTAAATTTCTTGGCCAAAAATTATTGAATGTGAAATGAAAATTATTGAATATTATACAGTAAGAACATATACAGACTGGCTCAATCTGAAAAGGATTAGCCAAAGCTGTTACAAGTTCCCACATTACATGTAATCGTTGTTTGCAAATACTCGTTACGGATACATTCCATCGGTATGTGGTATACATCATAAAGTACATTACAAGTATATTCCGAGAGCTAGGACTGTTTTTGGGGAAGTGTTGTTTGCCTGCATGATTCCTCATTAGCATGGTCTACAGTTCCATGTCGGGGTATAATACGAGGCATCGGACAAGTTTTCAGCTTGCCTCAAACACCTCCCCTAAAATTCATCCTAGCTCTCGGAATAGTAGCACAATTCGGTAATGGATAATAACTTGACCATACTTTCTTATGAAATTAACTTTTTACTTAAAGTAATGAGTCTGGACTTTTCGAAAGGACAACTTTAGTAAAATCTATATACTCATGCTTAATAATGGGTTATCTGATGATAAAACAATATGTTTTTATACAGGACAAAGTTTATCTGATGATAGAATAATATCTTCTTAACAATTATAATATAAAAATGTATAACACTAAATTAAAATTATTTTCTTAAGTTAAACTTTCTTACGAGAGCAATTGATAATCCATCAAATCTTAACTTATTTAAACGTCAAAATAAATCAACCATATCTCCGTATATCTATCTAATCGTAAAGTGAATTAAATACCAGTGGGTATTGCATAAATCCCTTTGTTTGATAAACGCGACAGACCAAGATAAACAGTATCTCGCTCCTAATGTACCGCGCAGATAATATCTGTACCACGTTTTATTGAATTCTTTTACTGAACGACGTTTCCGATTAAAGACATGAGTAGATGAGAATACCATTTTTGTTATTTTTTCTATTTTATTTAGGTAGATAGCTGACTTTTCCAAAACGACGGACGTTCGTTAATTGGATATAATATGTCTATTATATAGAAAACTAACTAGCATAAAGTTATACATATATATAGCCAGTGTTACTCGTGTAGCTTTCGAATGATGAAAGAATTTTTAAAATCGGTCCAGTATTTTTGAGCCTTTTCCTTACAAACAAATCACCAAATCTTTTCTCTTTATAATATTAGCATAGACTAGCTAGCCAATAATTATTGGTCTTGTAGTTTTAATTATAGTGTAAGAAACTAATAGAGGGGCTTTGTATAATTATGTCTAACGTAATAGAAATGTACTGTGATTCTACACAACTGGCCAATTATATAACTAGTCAGTTAACAACAAATCACAGCTAGTCATAAAGACTATTAGCAAAGTAAGGGTAGTTGGGTCGTGACGTCAATAAGACGTTCGAGCACCAGGCGCAATCGGTACCAATGCGCCCAGATACTGAACGCGCCTACTCTTTTATAGGCCTCTGATGACAGCTAACAACTAACAAGTGACATTTGCATAGAAAAATAACGTACAGAACCTGTCAAAACATAAATTCACAAAATGTTGCCGACAATAGTAATCAAAAATAACTTCAAATCAATACGATGGTTTCGAAAAATTTGCATGTTTAAACCAAAACAAGCAAAACAAAAAACTTTTACGCTCTATAATAATAACATATAATTTTATTTCATTTCATAATTATAATACAATGTCATTGCTTAGTTATAAAATAATTTTAATATTTTAATTGATTACGGAGTAAAAACGAATCTTTTGATTAATGTAAGTAAAATGTAGTAGCCCTATCAATATACATAATAGTTCATAAAAGTAAAATTATTGTGGCTGTATTTTGTTTAGAAAACCATTAAACTAAAGAAACTTATAACCCAGACAAAAGCCAGACACCTAGACAACCGTAACTAAACGTCAGACAGTGCACAAACTCGATGTCCCACTAACCACTGCCTCGCTTTAACACCGGTTATTATCCAAATCACCTTTTAAAACTTAATTCCCAAGCAATAATTTAATGCCCCATAATCACCACTCTGCGAGCGATTTGTCAAATCCAATCAGCAGGACAAAATAAAATTCGTTCGTAGAATCATAATAACGGTTTGACTTTGCTTTTTTGCTCGGCATCCAATTTAAAAAGTAATTATAAGGCTAGTTCACGAATCACCAAAACTGATGAACGGGTGACAAAAAGTGTGATTAATGATTGGAGATATGATGATGAAACTGCCTGTTTGCCTCATTTATTTGTTATACTGGAGCGCCTTCTTTACTGTAGCAGTATTTAATAAAGATAGTTCTATTAATTCGATAAGGATACAAAAATAGACAATTAACATTAATAAAAAATTATTAACTCTGTTAAGTATGTTACTAACTTAGAATTTAATTTTACTAACATATAAGCCTTATACCCTGAAATAAAGATTATTCCTATTATTATAAGCACTAAACTTCAAAAAAGTATTTTTAATTATAGTAATGGGACCATGATAATCCTAGCAAAAACGTGTCACTCCAAATAGCTTTTAAGAAGTGTAATCATTTTATATCCATCTCCTGACTGATGTTTAGTATAAACTAAATGTGAGCAACACCGAGGGTACAAGCTAGTTAGATATGCAAAATGTGACTATTCATTTGGTTATTTAAAATTACATTTACCGAAACTTCATTTATATCTATCAAAATTGATCATTTGAAACATTCATAACTTTTATTTTTGTATCTTTATATATTTTTTACTCCAATGTTATAATTATCTGTGAAGGCCCTAATTCAGCGTAATGAGCGTTTGTTACTTTGTATTATGTGTTTATAATCAAATCATCTTATCTTAATAATATCTCTAAATTTATAATACCCTTGACCTTCTTGGTAATGCTCGGTCGTGACAAGCTGGCAGAGGTCGCAATTAGAGACGGAAGTTGTATGACGGAAGACAACGCTGTGAACATGCCTAATGTGTTACCGCCTTTATGTATTTGAGAACCGTAGATATGACATTAAATATATTTGTTATAAGTTATGCGTCCATACATTGGTTTTATTATTTGTATGGAAAACGCGTTCTATACCATAGATTTTTTAATGATTCCTTCCTCCCCGTTATCGAATTCCGTTATATGCTACCACCCCTCTTAAGTTTTCAAACCTCCTGCTTATAGAGTTCCGTTGTTCAGGGGTTGTGGTAGTTAACAATGACTAATAAGTGGATCTTATTGGTCTAAAAATTATATAATGCATTTTTTATCCAGTAGTAGTTGTATGAGACGCTCAAGGTCTTGACGCCCAGTCATGAATTGTCAACTACCCGTCATACTATAATTACACCTAGAAAAATCTCTCTACAGCCATCTAAAACATTCTCTGAATAATTTACAAAAATAATCGAAATCTATACAAGGCGATTCCTTGTAACATAGCGTTTAATTTGTTTATAGGACATTCAAAACATGTACCTAAATACGTAAAAATAATGAAAAAGTGGGCGAGGCTTCTTTAATTTAATATAAAAATAATGAAAAAGGCTTTGTTAATATAATTTATTGACTTAAAAATAATCGAAATGTTTATAAGGCAGTTCCTTGTAAGTTAGTTATATAATGCAATTTTTTCCCAGCAGCATGTATGGGACGCTGGAGGCCTTGACGCCCAGTCATGGTTTGTCAATTATCCGTCATACTATAATTACACCTAAAAATCTCCCTAGAGCCAATTAAAAACATTCTCTGAACAATTTACAAAAATAATCGAAATCTATACAAGACAATGAATTCCTTGTAACATAGCTAGCGTTTAATTTGTTAATAGGACATTCAAAACATGTACCTAAATACGTAAAAAAATAATGAAAAAGGTGGCGGGGCTTCTTTAATTTAATATAAAAATAATGAAAAAAGGCTTTGTTAATATAATTTATTGACTTAAAAATAATCGAAATCTTTATAAGGCAGTTCCTTGTAAGTTAGTTATATAATGCAATTTTTTCCCAGCAGCATGTATGGGACGCTCGAGGCCTTGACGCCCAGTCATGGTTTGTCAATTATCCGCCCATTGTTCGGCAGATCGTATCGTGCGATGCCGCGATAGGAGACATGTTTTTTGTCGTTTGATACTTTTTAAATTTATTATAGAGTTTATTAGATGCGGCGTAGAAGAATCTCTTCATAATGCTGCTATGGTTCTTTAAGATTGTAGTCCTTTATTGAAATTAAATTACAAAGAGAGAATTTGTTTATTCATATTTTCCTAACGTTAGCCGAATTATGTCCAATTATGTTTTTTATTGGACCACCGCCTCTCCCATTTTGCCTTTACCTTTACATTGCAAATACCACAGCTGTAACATTTTAAGGAGAGACGTGTTATGATATGACATGGGAATTTAGAGACCAGAGTTAGAGAAAAATAAATGCATCGAATTCTAAGGCACTCCATCCATTACACACCTAAACTTCTTCTTTTCTTCTTTAAAGCTGTCATGTACCTGAAACACTTTTTTGTTGATGTACACCACATGGGCTGCAGTTGTCACTTCACCTCAGATGAATGATGAAACTTTTAGCTCAGATTTGAACCAAACAAATTTCAGTGGTTACATTAAAATATTTCTCTAAATGACCCATCACTATTTTTAAATTTGATCAATTCGCAGTCGATTATGTCTTTATTAAAAGTGGAATATAAATCAGCGACATTAAAATCAACGACTAAATATAAAGTTATGCATATTATTTGATTTTATACGGTGGAGAAATTAAACTGATTGGACACGGATGAAAAGTCATTTATGACTGGTTTTGGGTAAGGTGCATTAGCCTTATTGGAAATGCAATAGACTTAAAGATTTGTTAGTTTGCAAATTTATTTTCATGTGGTTCAGCTTAACGACGGGAAATTGGAAGAAGAGTAGAACAGGATGGGAGGGGAGTGGGATAGAAATACAGGGCTCCATAACCTGCTCACCGGACGAAACACAGTGCAATACTGCTTCACGCCGATTTTCTGCTGGGAGGGGCGTTTTCAACCAAAAACTACTAGACCGATTTCAAAAATACTTTCACCATTAGGAAGCTGCATCCTCACTGAGTGCCATTGGCTATTAAACATTATGCTACAGGGGTGACACGTGAAATAGTTAGTTATTAACAAACGTTGCATGCAGAAGTAACAAATTCAAATAGTAAATATCATCGATGAGATTCGGAGCCTTGACTCGCAGGTCGCAGTGATGTCATATCACGATGTTCATTAAATACTGGTCAGCACTGTTCCAATGATAGGTTACGAACAACCCGTCTTGTGAGGCTTTGGACAGCTTGAGGTCGCCTGTGATTGAATTCAATTAGAATTACTAAATACCCAGTATTTTTCAGCTTCCCGGCGAATGATTTAATATAGTAAGTGCTTCTAACATCGCATTCATACATTGGCCGTATACACATGCCTAGCTCTTCCGCGCGGCTTCACTACCCTAGTATAATGTTACATTATAGCCTACTAGCAGTTCCACGTGGTTTCACCCGCGTAACTTTTGATCCCGTGGCAACTGTGGGATTAAAAGAAGCCTATATGTTATTTTGAGGTTTCAAATATATACCTATATGTATACCAAGTCTTATCATTATCGGTTCAGTTGTTCTTGCGTGAAAGAATAACAAACATACATACATCCTCACAAACTCGCATTTATAATATAAGGAGGATGTCATTAAGCGAAGATGCAGTTAAAGAACTTTTGAAGTCAGTCAAATAATTTTTGTATAAAAACATTACAAAATTCCATGTACTTTAAATCTACTTTATAAGTTCTTTGTCCCTTACAATTTTGTCAAGAGAACCATGCAATCGAATCACAAAAGGACACGAAAGTTCGACCAGAATCTTATGTAACATTGTAAATATATTTACTTATCCTCTATTATTTCGTTATTCAAAGAAATTGATTTGTCATTGCTGTCAGATTAAATATAATGGGTATTTCCAGGCACGAGGAAATCTATATACGGTCGTGACTGAAGTGACAATTGTAATTTTCCTCATTTTTTAACGAAGATAAAATAATTTGATACATTTAAAAATTATTGGATAAAACAATATTTGAATAAACATTGAAGAAGAATTCACTTATAATTTATCAAGGCCTGCATTCCTATCTCCCTCTACTTCCATCCTGTTCTACCCCCAATTTCCCATCATTAATGCTCTCCTTATCCACTTCCCTTCCATCAAGCCGGCAAGGCATCTGCGACACTTTCATGTTGTAGATGTTTATGGACTGCAGTCAGTCAATGTACTTCAAGTGAACAGCATTCTTCGCTTGCTCGCTGTAACATAATAAAAAAAAAATTATTAAAAAATTTCAATATTATTATTATTTTGTATATGTTATTTGCAAAAAATATATGCAAAATAATAAACTGTATCTCTTCTTTTCTTTACATTCAATTTAAAATTGCGTCTAAATATTCAACGTTATTTTTCATTGCCACACTAAGTAATGATTACAAGGTGTTTAAATAACAATATTATCGCGGCCAGCACGATTAGCATAAAATTACCGGACACAACATAATTGACCCGTGACTACATTAGGTTATACCATCGATAAAATAAAAAGAGTGATCACATCACTATCGCTACGATCTCAATAAGAACTATAATTCAAAACAACTGTCACTGCACGATTATTGCTTCGCGGTAGAATCGTGACCTGACGTCACCTTTCTGGTTAGTGAGGGGGAAGTATCGATAAAAAACACTTAAGTATATGTCACCTTTACTTGAAGTACAGTGCGATGACCGTATTTACTTTGAGTAAATGATCGGATAATATTGTATGAAAATATTGATTTAGGTGGAGTATCTTTCAAGTGTTTATATTGTGTTAATGCTAATCACTTAACTCAATGGCTCTTGTCTAAACTGGATATTATTTAATTCGTAATTAGCGGCCCACCTTCGCTTCGTTCTTACTATATTAAGCATGTTACAGACAAAGACCTTCAATCACTCAATTTACCAATCAACCGCATCATAATTCATTGGGTAGCTTTAAAGATCTAAGCATACATCGGGACAGACGGTGAGAAACCACTTTGTTTGATACTATATAGTCCTATTTACAGTCACGAATATTATATTTTAAGATTGTTAAGCGCAACGAAGCGGTGATTATCTAATATAATATTTTTTCGTTCAGCTTATAATTAAATAAAAATTCAACACCATTGCGGAAATCACAAGACTACATAACATATCAAATAAAGACATCAGTACACTATGAATACAATTATCAATAACACCTATTCAAACACCTATAACCTTTACAGCAATGTTCACACGTCACGATAAAAAATAATCGATAAAGGTCAAGAGTACGGCACTATTGAGGTCCACTACGTGTCGCCAATTACCTTAGCGTATTGACTCAGCCGAATCCGAGCTATCATCATTTGCATAATAACACCTTGTATGTTGTAGAGGTACGAGAGAAAAGCTTATGGCGATAAATAGCTAAACATAATTAAAGTTAAAATTGAACGTGAAACATATTTTTTGACACCTAACTACAACAACGTTTATCAAGATGTGTATTTTTATAATAGAATTTCTGCTAAATTTGTGGTCAAGGGAAATATTTCAAACATTATTTGAAGTGCCTTTGATTTTATAAGAAATAAATCGTGATATTAGTGAGTACATTTCATACATTAAGATGTATAACATTGTAAAAACATCATAGTATAACTAGTCTAGCCATAAATTCTGTTACTGGCTGTTTAAGTCATTTTAATAAGATATGTAATTTGAATTTCGAACAGGAGCTTCTACGATAACAAAATATACTTCTTTCCCGAAATTATTGAATGTTTTTTGTTTAGAATTTATTTGTTTTAAAAATGGACTGGGGCACTAAAGAGAATAGGATTGCAGTTATTGCTCTGTACAAAGTAGGTAAGGAGCCAGCCAACATTTTTGATACATTGAAAAAGCTAGGGATTAGCCAAATGTTTGTGTATCGTACCATTAAAAGGTACACTGAAACCATGTCTGTTGATGACCGTGAGAGATCCGGCCGACCGCGGTCTATTCGAACAAACCAGGCTGTTAACGCAGTCAAGGCCAGAATTCGTCGAAATCCCATAAGGAAGCAGAAAATTCTTTCAAGAGAAATGAAAATCCCACCGAGGACACTTTCCCGGATTATCAAACAAGACTTAGGTCTTGGGGCTTACCGGAGATACACAGGGCACACCTTAAATCAGGCATTAAAACAAAAGAGAGTCGAAAGATCAAAACAGCTGTTACTGCGATACGCGGACGAAAAACACAGAAAAATTCTTCTTACCGACGAAAAAATTTTTACAATCGAGGAGCACTACAATAAACAAAATGATCGAGTGTATGCACCCAGCTCTAAAGAAGCTTCTGAGGTAGTGGCCAAAGTTCAGCGAGGCCATCATCCAGCATACATCATGGTTTGGTGGGGTGTGTCCTACCAAGGTGTCACAAAACTCCATTTTTGTGAAAAAGGAGTGAAAACTTCAGCCAAAGTGTATCAAGATACCGTGTTAAAACCTGTAGTTAAACCCCTCAACAAAACCCTATTCAAAAATGAAGTGTGGACATTCCAACAGGATTCAGCCCCGGGTCATAAGGCGCGTACTACCCAAATTTGGCTTGAGCAAAATGTTTCAGACTTCATAAAGGCTCATGATTGGCCTTCGGCTAGTCCGGACTTAAATTCTTTGGACTATAAATTGTGGTCTGTGCTAGAGGACATGGCCTGCTCTAAGTGTGACCCAAATATTGAGTCGCTCAAAAAATCCTTGGAGGCAGCAGTCACCAAGTTTCCAATGGAAACCGTTCGTAAATCCATCGACGAATGGCCCGACCGTTTAAAAGCGTGCGTTAAAGCTACATTAACATATATTTTTCACTATTAATAAACATATATAAAACTTTCAAATAAAATTATTTTTTTAGAAATAATCGGATATTTTCTTTGTAACAGAACTTATGGCTAGACTAGGTAGAAGTGTATATTGAAAATGGTACCTGATACCACAAATCGCTGCATGCTATACCCTACACACACGCACCAAACTCTAATTTAGTCCATAGTTTCCCTTTAAAACGCTCAGCCGAAAATATTCGACATTAGACAAGATCTATTCAAAGATAACCGCCATTGTTTCTCTCACTGTTATTACATCTCGTTTTTTGTTCTATGGCGCATTGTTTACATTTCGTAAATTGTCAGTTGGGATGCGTAGAAAGTTATGCCCACTTACGGTTAGGGCAATTTTGTGAATGGGGCTTTTATTTGATAGTGTCAAAGGTGTCTTAGAATGTCATGGCGTTTGAGAAATTTTTGCGAGCTTTGAAAGACTGAAATTGGGAAAGGAGTCAAAAATACGGGCTAAAATTTCAGTAGTAGACGTGTTTGAATGTGCTTTTGATTTTAGAATGGTTTTCAGGCAATTTTATTAATGGTTTTATATTATGGTGTCCAGGAATGAACAAATGTCATGGGATTTGTATTTTGTAAAGTTCTTAAATGACTGAAAGTTTAAATTATTACGAAAACTAATCGTAAATTGACAATCGAGGTGAATGCTTAGCCAATAATGATAAAATACATTTTATCGATGGGGTTTTCATTATTTGGTATGGTGACAAAGATTTCTTATCGTTTGTAAAAAAAACTAAAAAAACTTTGAATGATTCACAATTTTATGAATCATCCAAAATTAAGGTAAATATAAGGTTTTAAGAAGTTTATTTGAATGTTTAAAAACTTCCTTTGAGCATTTTGGTAAATTAAAATTATAAGATTTAACATTTTTATGATTTAATTTTTTCTCGACATTGCTGAATGATCGGGCGTCGTAATTTTAAATCGAGTGACACTGTTTTGAATTCTAACTCTGATCGAGTTATGAATTATTAATTCCTATCATTATCGAAATTGCAAATTACATACTAAGCGTTACAACATGATAATAATTTCACAAATATTTTCTATAAGATTCATATAGATTTCGACGGAAAGGTCTTCGATCCGACCCGAATCGGATTTGTAAAGTACCTAGAACATATAAAATCAAAACAACAAAATAGTACTGTAATTCAAAAGAGACTCAATTGATAGCGTCCTCCGATTGGCGGGTTTGCTCGGTGTCTTAACGACCCTAATTACAGATATTGTTTTACACCTCACGATTCCTTTACTTTTGCTGATCGACTGCGGGAATCAGTTTGCAGAGTTGAACCGGTTCTTAGATATTATTAACTTGGATTTTTAATATGAATAGAGGTTCATTCAGTAAGAAGTTTGTTGATTTAAAATTTTTTCCCAGTGGTAGATTGTACGCCAAATTTTATTCCTATTTAAAAAAAATAATAACATCTTCGTTCTTTTAAAAATGTGGTTAAAGTAGTTTCACATTGTGTAAGGTTTAAATAACATTCTAACCTTCATTTGACATTCTTTGGTCTATCAAATATTCATTTCCTGCTTAGCTTACATATTTTTACTTTGAAGTTTGTACCGTCGCGGTCGCGTCGGATGATAAATCAGACATCGACGAAGAAGCAACAAATTCATTCTCAGTCCAGTTATGGATGCAGGTGGAGAATAGAACGGCAAGACTTAACAAAAACCTTACACCCCACGACACGACATCGTATCGACATCGTAACGACCTATTATCGGACAGCTACAGCAACAAATGGTCCTCATTCACAGTCCAGTTATGGGTGCCGGTGGAGTAACAGAGCGGCAAGATTTAACGAGCGTGTTGCGTACCGCCGTTTCGTCATATGCACGGAATGATACCCATTGCTATTAGTTGTAATATATGTTACTCTGCTTCACTCCCGTATCATATTATATAGCTTATATTTATATGTTGGGCTGACACAAAAATATTCAGGAACGCCTGAGATTAGTACTACCGCTGATAATATACTACTATACGTACTATCAAACAGTTTATTCAGCGTAATATTTTTATTTAGTATTAATTTTTGACATATACATTTTCTGTATTTTGTTCAAGTTTGATAAAAGTACTGAACGGATTTTGATTAAACTTTTCAATAATAAGTTTTACCTACATCAGAATCACACATAGCCAATCCGATCCATCCGATTTTGTGTAATTTGGCTGTAATGTTACGATACAATTTTACGCAAGCGAATATGCAAACATGACTATAATTTATAAATTGATGACTAATACTATCATACTAATATCTTAAATGCGTGTGGAAGAATGGTTTTTTACTCTTTCACGCAAAAACTACTGAACAAGTTGTGTTAAAACCTCGTATACATTTAGAATCCCACAGAATTCCCACGAGATCAGAAGTTACGCGGGGCGTGGGTAGTAAGTTATATTTTTTAAAATAGTATAAATTTTATATTAGTATTAAAAAAACAAGACATATTCGAGCGTATACAAAGTCATGTAATTGTAACCCGGATATGAAGGCGCCGATTTATGTCAATTATCTATTTGTCACGGATAATGTGACCTGGCTCTTCATTGTCAGTCACACTAACATTTAGATGAAGGAAAATCTTTTTAATATTTTACTTATTTACTCGAAATAATTTTTGTAGATAATCTCATACCAACATAAGAAAAAAATACAATATTGAAGATTTTATAATAATTAAAGTATTAATCACAATATGATGATGATTTTATCTATCTATTGTTCTTTTTTTTGTACTGTATATATTGTTGGTGTTAAAACATATTTATTACCTATTTTGTGTGTCGAAATAAATGTATTCTATTCTATGAAACAATATGCGAAGTTATTTTTATAATATTAACTTCCCGCATTTGTCGGCAGTATCTGTTATTCAGTAATTTCATTTTTTCAGTAAAATTATGTTATCTATGTACGTTAGTTTAAATTATACATACACAGTTAAAATTTAAGGCTAAAATATTATGATCATCATTTGTTATATTGCAAACGATGTATTAACAAACAATAGCTTGTTTACAAAACACCGACAATTTGATTACAATGAAAAGAAAAGAATTCGCTGTTCAAACCGCCGCTTATTTTATAAAATTTAAGTTATTTTGTAAATTGCGTTTAGCATATTCATACAGATGCCAATACAAATTCCTATTAACATTAACTTTTGAGTGAGGGAACGTTAAATAAGCCCGGTCATTCCCATGCTGGTATCATCCACCTGTTAATTACACCGTGGTGACATTTCACCGTCCCCGACAAACGCGCGGCACCTTTGATCCGCCGCCATCTTGAATTCACCATAAAAGATACCGCCACAATTTAATTCGTACGACAAACTATGTCACCCTCAGTTGTCTAGCGCTATATTGACCTTTATTAAAAACCCAATAAAGGTATTTTATAAGAAAAGCTTTTAAAATGCCGCTTATTAAATTATAAGTAATATTAATTTTAACCGTTATTTTAAAATGTAAACGGTAATTGTTGTTTGCTTATTCGAGTTTATTTTTTTAGTCCCTCGATTTATGGTACAATGATTCAGAGCTATTTAGCTCTGTGATAGAGTAATAAAAATACTATACTATGTACATTTATAAGTACGTAAATTTTTTTAGACAAAAACAATCGCAACGTTCGAATATTGATCTGAATTTAAAACATTATTTATCCCTTTTCTGAGATAATTAACAATTAAAAGTTTTTTATAACAACGTCAATTATGGATTAAGATACTTTTAAAAGGATATTTTTCAACTTGTAAAGCACTCGCGTTAAAAAAAACCGCAAGAAAATACGTCTTTTATACATAGAAAATCTTAAAATTTTGTAAACTGTCGGTTTAATTATGCATGAGTTCAATTAAAATAGATTTTCTTCCTGTCCTTTATGTCCCACTTGTTGTTAATTACTAATTTTTTCATCTTTATGCTTGAAGTGTTATCTTTAATCTCAACCGTGGCGTAAACATGTGACGTAATTTAGCCAACGATTGTCCTAAAATTCCTTTTTATTATCACACTAGCTTTCCGCCCGCGGCTTCGCACGCGTGGCCTACTAATTTCTGCACTTTTAGAGGCGCACAACAAAAGTTTAAAAAAATACAGCCTCAGGACCCCTGATATATGTGCATGTCTATTTATTACCTAGTTTTTTTATTATTTTCTATGGAAATAGGTTTGACCAAAATCTCACTGTGCGCGCACCTCTTCAAAAAACATAAAATTGTAGCCCACGCGAGGCAAGCCGCAGGCGGAGAGTTAGTCCTGTTTTTTAAAGTTTTTGAGAATTTATTGAGTGTTTTAACGTCTAAATCCATACGTTTAGAGTAGAAAAGGTATGTCCGCAACTGAACCAAAATCTCTCGTTGTCACGTGGTATGACATTTTCACGACTTTAGAAGAGTATATCTCGAAAAATATGTATGT
>LQNK01001810.1:106390-128061 GCA_001586405.1 Phoebis sennae | reverse complement strand
TCAATAAAAGGATAATATAAAGCTTCACCAATTTTGTTGTCAGCAAAAATAGATTCTATTAAACGTTATAGCTATTGACTTTTTACTGATCGAACTGTCATGTTGTATCCTACTCATATTATAAATGCGAAAGTTTGTGAGGTTATATTCCTGTATGTTTGTTCCTGTTTCACGCAAAAACCACTACACCACCCCAGTTTCGCGTATATCTCCAAATCCGTGGGACTTCCTAAATCCTTTCTTTGAAACCTCAAAGACTCCTGTACAAAATTTCATCCACATCGGTTCAATGTAGGAACATTATCTCTGATGAACATAGGCTATATAACATTATCCTACGGGATCTCACGCGGAACAAGTATGAAATAAAGATAAACTTGCACACAAACTTCTCTCAAACTTTTATAGTTTGAATCATATAAAGACTGTAAACTACAAAACTACAAATATTAAATGATATACAATAATTTTTGACCTTCGTTATTATTTAATTTTATTATTCTTTATTATTAATCATTTACTACAGGTATTAACTGTCGAAGATCGAAAGTTAATGTATAAATAACTTTCGATCTTATTATTCACAAAACATCGTATTATGTATTTGATTTAGTAAAACTTTGGTATTGAGAAATTATTTCATTAAAATAAATGGCCCCTACAATATTAAGCCATTAATTTTTCTAAATTAATTTTCGTCATGTGACACCACATAAAATTGAATTTTAGTTGAGAATCCTTTCTTTGCAAGAATAAAAACCACCAGTTATAAAACTCTACATATTTAGCTTGCACACAAACTTATACTGAAAACTATTATAGTTTGAATGATAAAGGCTATAAAACTACAAAACACTTCCCTAATTCCGTTATATTCCCAACACGAGTTGTATAAACTATTACGTGAAGAAATCCACAAAGAAAGCACTTTAAAACTCATTTGAGCTCCAAGTGTTCTTTCCACTATCAAGTGTCGGATTTGGTTCTGAATTATTGATCGGTAAAGTCTTTATATATTTTCTTCTGTCTTTAATTTGCTAGCTGATCCGCACGGGTTCGCTCCCGTAGCATAATATTATATATATAGCCTATAAAATATAGCCAATATTACTACTAGAAAGTAGCTTTCGAATGGTGAAAGAATTTTTAAAATCGGTCCAGTAGTTTTTGAGCCTATTCCTTTGAACCAAACATACAGATAAACAAACAAAGTTTTCCTCTTTACAATATTAGTGTAGATACATACAGGATGTCCCGTAATGAGTGAAGCATCTCTTGGAGGATGATAGATGACCTAATAATCTATTAAAAAAAACAATATATGTCATACAAAAATATATGAGAGATATTGAGAATTTAGTAGTTTTTTTCAAAAAAAACGTTGGCCTTGCCTAATGTTTTATATTACTGTGACCGTAATTCTTATTTATTTTATTTTAAAGTTTTTCTTATGAGTTACACATGCATTGTATACCTGGGAAATTTTAAAGGTTATACTCTTAATATATCAGACAAATATTATAAATGCTAAAGTTTGTGAGCACGTATGTGTGTTTATTACTCTTTCACGCAAAAACTACTGAACTAGTTATTCATATAGGCTATTATTCAACACATAGGCTACGTTTAATCCCGGAATTCCCACGAGATCAGTTAGAGATAATATCTAACACAAAACAGCTTTTTTCCTTTTGTAATCAAAGATGGATTACCTACTATAACACTATTAAACCCCAAAACCGGTTTTTGCGGGATCAACAAAGGTATACCACCAACCCTAGGGTCAACTATTAGTCCCCAATATTAATCACCGGTAATAATCAGGCCGGTTGATTAAGTGTGAGCGGTGACTCAGAACCCGTTACACCCACATCACTCAAATGTGGCTAAGCTATGGGTTACGTCTGTAGCCTTTAATGATATTAAAAATCTTTGCCTCTTATGCCCGGTTTTTGAATATTTTAGTTATACTGTCAGTAAATCTTACAATTTTCTAACTATTCAGAAGTCAGGTGCTCATCACAAATTTATTTGTAAATTTAGCTTGGTCCACAATAATTCAAATGTGCAACCTTATTTCTTGATAAATAAATGAATTTGTTTTTTATTATTCATTTTAGTTAAACTTTCAATAGTTATGGATTCATAAAAGTTCACTGTCAGTCAAATTTCAGGCGAACTTTGACAATATGTTGCTCAGAAAGGCAATTGTCTCAGTTATCGGACGTTTAGCGCTGTAGAATAGATAAACAAACGTTAAAGTGACAAGCGTATTTTTAACGATCTGTGTGTAACTTTTGTTTTTCAATATTTATCCAGCCCGGAAAAAGACATGAAGAAGACACGGACAGACAGTTACTTTTATATTTACAATTTAATTGATTGAGTGAAGTGAGGTCTAAGAATCTAGAAGGCCGGGCGATTGATTGAGCGAAATCGGTTGAGGGGGNNNGGGGGGGGGACCCTATCGGCTGGTTAGGTGAAATAGGCAATTTTCGTATGAGTATAGCCGAGTGTGATATCAAATGAAAGGTCTTGATTTATACATTACAACGCGAGGTCTACATCGGAGCGAACTATTAGTATTAGTAGAGACATTAATTCATGCTTATACACAGACGGAATCACAGGCAAGTACTTGTACTAAATAACGTTTCTTTTCCGACCCCAAGAATCATTGAGATGTGAAACGCAAATTATTGGACAAATCATTTATTTCTCGGTGATTGTTCGCAAGGGGAGTCAAAGGAATTGTACATTGAATATTCATTTATATTTTATTCTACACTGTACTTATATATGTGTTTTTACAGTATTCATATGTAATGTACGACTCTGTTTCCGTCAAGTTTGGTAAAAATCTATGATTGTTTATAAATGTGATATTTATGTCGCAGTATTGCACACACTGCACAATTTATCTTCTCCTGTCTATATATATCTTGTTTTTGTTTTCTATAATGTGTGTGTTTTTCTAAGCTATGTACCTCTACTCTGTGTACTTTCTTCTTGAATAAATAATTTATCTATCTATCTATCTATCTATTGCACTGTATTTCGTTCAGTGAGAGGGGGCCCGGAGGTCTGTATCCCATCCCAGTCCTGTTCTACTCCTCTCCCAACTTCCCATCATTAATTCTCTCCTTATTCTACCCTCTCCTTCCTTCAAGCCGGCAAGGCATCTGCAACACTTTGATGTTGTAGATGTTCATGGGCTGCGGTCAGTCACTTAACATCAGGTGAACCGCATGCTCCGCTTGCCAGCTGTAACATAAAAAATATATCAGTGTTAGTGCACTGATACTACGCTACTTCTGAAGTGAAGCTCTGGAATGAACTACCATCTGAGGTATTTCCGAACAAATTCGACATTGGCCTTCAAGAGACGAGCCTATATGCCCATCAAAGGCTGACAAAATACCTACGACAGTCATCACTTCACAAAGGAGATTTTGCCTGCCTTAAAGAAATAGTTTTCACTGAAACTAATGGAAATACTAATATTCAATTAAGAATTCGTTTATATAATGAGTTTAGCATGCAATAATTCAGAATAATATCCGACACTTGATAGTGGAAAGAACACTTGGAGCTCAAATGAGTTTTAAAGTGGTTTCTTTGTGGATTTCTTCACGTAATAGTTTATACAACTCGTGTTGGGAATATAACGGAATTAGGGAAGTGTTTTGTAGTTTTATAGCCTTTATCATTCAAACTATAATAGTTTTATAAGTTTGTGTGCAAGTTTGCAATGTTAAAGCTTAATATAATGAAGAGTTTTATAACGTAGCTATGCACCGCGGTTTTACCCGCGTATACCTGTTTTCTCTGTTACTGTGGGATTTGATCAAAATCTTTTCTTAGCGAATGTTATAACATCTACCTGCATGCCAAATTTCATCCCGATCTGTCCAGCGGTTTGGGCTGTGCGTTGATAGATAAGTATGTCAGTCACCTTTGAGTTTTATATAGATAGATGTATGTATGTATGTGGGGGTGGTTTTATTCCTCCAAGGAAAGGATTTATTTTAACAAAATAATTTCTCAATCCCAAAGTTTTATTTAATATAATAATAATAATATATTCTTGTAATAATAATCGAAAATAAGTATACATCATTGAATATTTAAATTCTTAGAGAAATTATAAAATTAAGTGATTGAGTTTGGTTGATCAATAGCTCAAATTTAATGTCACGTTATAAATTGTATATCATTCATTGAATTTTAATCCACAAGTGAACACCGCAAGTAATGTATTATGTAATGTTCCATTCCCCAAGAATCATTGAGATGTGAAACGCAACTCGTATAATTGGACAAATCATTTATTCTCGCCGATCGCTCGCGAGGGGAGTCAAAGGGAATGTGGAACTTTCAATACCTATTCACCTATATTTTATTCGACACTCAACTTTTGGGATGAAGGTATTTTAGCTAAGAGCGAGGGTACACGTTGCGTTGTGCTGCGGTGCGACGTCAGAGCGGTGTCACTGCGTCGTCTTATATAGAAATATCTGTGGCATGTCACACGGGGCGCTGCGTTGCCGCACCGGACTTGCAACCACCGAGACGAGGCGGGGAGGGGTGCATACGTTGTGACGTCGGAGCCGCACTGCTCAGTTGTAGTTTGTCCAACACTTCTGTGGCACCCGCAGCACGGCTACGAAACAACAACTTTTTTTATGGCAGAGCAGGCAAAAGAGCAAGTGAAACCTGAAACACTGGGGGTATCTCAGGTGCTTTGCCAGCCTTTTATGGAAACATACATACGTCTCATTGGGTTCTCTTGAAGGCCCCAATGTCGTACTTGTTCGGAAATACCGCAGACGGAAGGCCGTTCCACAGCTTCACCGTTCGAGGAAAGAAGCGTTGCGGCGTCGCACCGTCCGTATGCCCGCCGATACAATGAAATCTTTGTAACGCGGCGCCGCAACACATCATGTGTTCTCGCCCTATCTCTGCAAGAGGCATAACTCGAAGCATTCTCTTTAAACTTATGTACTAAAGTACGTAAGATGTATATAAGCAATTCTAATCAAAATATATCAACTTGTTATTATTTTGATTATTTCGCCGATTGCACGCTCGATTCTCGAATATTTTAAGGTATATTTATGAATTTGTTACCAAGGACAGCAAAATAAATAGAAAGATACTAATCTGAGAGTACTTTAGGAAGTCAAACAGTTTTTGGTTCAAAAGATTTATCGAGATACCGGTATGGAAACGTCCCTTTATATCCAAAAAAAAAAATAGGACTATAGCTACACAAAGAAATTAATTTTTATTATCAGTCAAAGATATTCCTTAACGTCTTACATATAAGGCTGAACTGATTTCGTAGAAATCTAGAGCTAATCAGAAAGGAATTTATTAAAAACTTTATAAAAAAAGGCCTTCGCGACCCATTTAACACGACTAATGAATTAATTATCCTGGTTTTCATAATTTGTGTAGCCCAAACAAGTAAATTAATAAAAAAATCTAGTTACGTAAGAGATTCGATAATATTTTCTACGACTCTAATAATCGATAAATAGTTAATTTTATTTTTGTGTAAACGATTTATTCGCGTGAAGTTTTTTAGCTCCTTTTTATATTAGTGTATTCCTAAATACTTTGCCGTACCCACTCTACTAATGTGTAAAGTCCCCCCTACACATCGGCAGACGCATACGCTGACGTCATTTATCTTTTTCGTTAATACAGAAAGATAGATATCCTTGGAGACTTCATAATATATCATTATGTAAAGATTTTAATATCTGTCTACCAAATATAAGATTTCATTTCAAATAAAAATAAGCCGCCGTCACAAAGATTTAAATTACGCAAAATGAAACACGGGCATTCTCTATTCCGTTTCCTTCCGTGGAAATTAAGGAATCAGAATTAGGGAAAAGCCAGGTTAATCATCTTGTCCCAATAAAAATGGCGTAATTTTGCGCTTGTCACCGCCTGTCTAATATAAATTATACAGAGATAAAATGTAGAAAAATATAATGAGTTTTTTTGAAGTTAATCTCCTTTTCTAGGATTAACTTAATGAAGTTATGAAGGACTTAAATTGTCAAATATTCTCATGTATTGTAAAAAATGTCATCATGTAAATGAGATTAGTTATTTATGTGCGTGTTGTTCTTGTAACAGTTTGATATTAAGTGAAGTCAAATTTATTTTTATTTATTCATATAACTTTGCATTATTGATAACATTTGCTCAAAATACTCAAACAGTGCACACATACGTTCACCGATACAATATCTCGTATCAATTTTGAACACATTCAGCGTGAATACCATTCGTTTAACACCCGGGAGGGGCAATTTTCTGACAAAGAAATCTCAGTAACAGCCCTGAGTCTGGAAGTTGGCGGTGTTGGAACACCCCCATGCCTCGGAGAGCACGTAAAGCCGTCGGTCCTGCGCCTGATCTCTCCGGTCGTGTCGGTCTGCCGTCCCATCGGGTTATGAGAGTAAAGGAATAGAGAGTGCACCTGTGTTCACGCGTACACTTGTACATTATAATATTTCATACGCAGCTGGCTAGTCTCTGTTGAGATTGGCTAACATGGCGCCGAAAGCGGTTAGGGTAGGTATTATTTTTTTGTGATTTACTTAAAAACAGTCAATGACAGTGTGTAAACGTTTCCCGCCAAAACTCAAGTATATATTAGATAGTTGAAAGCTTCAGTGGACCGCTTCTTACAGCTTCAGTCAGTTTTCACCCGTCGTAGAGGGTAGTTGTGTGTATGTGAAAAGTTTTAATTACGAGTGACCTTGTTTGTGAATTTTTTTGTGTTGGAAGTTTGGTGCCTGAAAATAAATAGGTAATGCATTAAAAGTTACATGTAATTTAGTATATAGTAAAATATTTTAAGCTTTTGTTAATTAGAAGATAATTATAGACTTTATTTTGTATTTTCATCTTTATGTATAAAAAATAATCATTTTCATCCTTTTTTACAAAAATGTGTACTGTTTCATTGATATTTGTTTGTTATGAACATAATTATAAAGAGGAAACTTTTAAAGAGAGTTTAAGTAAAGAGAGTTTGTATGTACGTTTACACAAAAGTTTCTTGAGCTAGTAAAAACAGATTTTTTTTTTAATATTTGAGCCGAGATGCACGCACTAGACTAGACTTGTACATCATTACACAAAATCAAATGTAAAGCTTTCATTTAAGTAAATGAAATGCCAAATGTTATTTTATGTTATTTATACAAAAAGAACGGGACCAATATCTAAAATCCTTTCACCATTAGAAAGATTAAACTATACTGAATGACAGGCTATAGATAACACTAGATGTGCCTCACGGTTTCAGTCTCGTATACATGTTTTTTATGCCGATCAGTCGATCAGGAAAAAATAGCATGTAAACTGTCTAACGAATTGGTACTGACTGTAATGGTACGTTATAGTTTTTCTATGAATAAAAAAAAAATAAACAGAATAAACATACTCAAGTGCGGTTTCAAATGAAAGCGCCCAGAAAAATAATATTGATGAATTATTCGAGAGTAGGTATTTTTAGCTTCGATTGATGAGGAAGTTGGAATATGACATTTCAATTTTCAATATAATAAATGATGTAATTTATTTTTTTTGTTTGTTTATTTGTTTATTTTTATGCTTGAACATGAGTACAAAGGTGGCAGACAATATCAAGAGTAACATCCATGTTCTGCCCGATAAAGGCGTGCAATATTATACGTAGTATACATTTTATGTCGATGAAAGCTCAAAATCTTAGTTTCGCTTGATGAGAAACTTGAAACATGGAATTCCGATTGTCAATATTAAGATAATTTATTTTAGTTGTTAGTTTGCTTCAAATAATTAATATATACTTAGTATAATCTTGTTTCTTTTAACGTTAGTACTTTATATTTTAAATATAATACTTTTTAAAGGATTTTAAACGCGGTTTATTATACATTATTTTACATTATTATTTAACTCGACGTTTCGAGCACTTTACAGCGAGCGTGGTCACGGGAGACTGAGATGGCAGTTGTCTTCATGAGTGTTTCAAAAATTGTGTCTCTACCTCCACTTATTTCCCCGAAGATGGTATTTGGAAAATTGGAAAATTAAATTCCTTTAAAAGTATTTTATTCATAATATATACTTAAATAACCATTTTATTTGAGGCCTTTATAGATTGTATTGTGTTCATTTATGCCCGGTTCCTATAAACGACGGAACGTCATAGTATATCACAAACGAATGGTTTTCATAACGGGCGGTTCTAATCAACCAATCAGAACCAAGTTTTGGTAGTTAAGTTAACGTCACGTTCATTATAGAAACGCTTTAGACTTACGCCGCGTAGGAAATTGTACTGTCCGTAAGTAAAACGACTCGTTTTATTTTTATAGGAACTGGGCATTAGCGTACATGTCTGTACGCATCCACGTTCATCAGTAATGCAAATGTGACATTAGCTGACGTGAAGCCGGGCGGAATTTCCACGGTATTCTTCGAGTTTCCGCATTCCGCTCGGAGCATTCCGCGAGGCAATCACGCGGAAATGTTTGCTGTTCCGAGGGACGGGGTTTGCGTGTTTTTGTTGGATTATGCGATGACATCTTTATTTTGCATGTAACAGGGAAATCTAAATCATGTAGCGTTTTGTAGAGTACACATAAATTAAAAGAAAGAAAGAAAAATATATTTATTCACTAGAGACAATCAAACACTACAACATATATAATTATACAAAAAGAGTAAAATATAATAAAGAAAATAAAAACAAATAGAATGGAAAGATAAACAAGAATAAAAGTGTTTGCCTGCTAGTGAAAAAAGTGGCACTCAGCATTTGCTGCAGTGCTATGCACAAACAGCGCTGATTTTCAGTGCCACCTAGTGTTATGGCGATCAGAACTGACAGACAAAACATAGGAGTTTTAAGTTAAACATTGAAGTTTAAAGCAAATGTGAATAGGCTTACTACACATGCACCACCCTAGGCTGCGTTTCGCTTTCCACCAGGCAAAACAGCGGTCAAATATTTGCCTATCCAAGTATAAAAAAGGTTTGTTTTGGCATCTACAAGGTGGACTTTTAAAATGTATTCATATCATATTTTATAAGGCATGGCAAGGTACTCTCAATACTGTAGATAGAAAAATTTACTCAAAGAATATACCATTGTTTTCGACAAGAAACACAACTGCACTAAGAAACAAAAGACGGTTTTTAATTTGCACTTAAAATCCTACTAAGCTAATATTATTAACGTGAAAGTTCAGGAGAATGTATGTATGTGTGTTCTTCACGAAAAAACTACTGGACCGATACTCAATGAACTAGTAATGGAGGAAACTATTTTTATAGATACATATTACATATTATACATATTATTTCTTAATAAAATTAATTTTACAAGTTAGTAATACAAAATTGTATAATACGCCTCCATGTTTTTAAATTTAGGCGGGAAAAGAATGAAATTCTTTCGCAGTTGGCAGAGGCTCGCGGTCATACAACCAAAATAAGAGTGACATTTGTATCTTATTCTGACGCATAAGAATTTTCGTAGAACAATTTAACAAACAATGATATGTAATCGTTTTTACTTTTTTAGGCGGGAAATCAATAAAGTTTTTTCAAAGTTGGCAAAGGCTCGGGTGCATACAGCCAAAATAACAGTGACATTTGTATCTTATTCTGACGTATTAGAATTTCCGTAGAACTATTTAACAAACAAAGATATGTAATAGTTGTTACTTTCGGATTGGTCATTCAATTAACTAACAGGAAACATTTCCTAATGGAGACGAATCGCAACACTACAATAACTTCACACCTACAATACTCGATAAATTAACGAATCTATTTCTGTAGAAAGCGGACTGCCTCGTTGGTCCAGCGGTTGCATCTTTACCTACAGATCGAGTGGTCTCAGGTTCGAATCCCGGGTGGGGCCAAAAAAATGTTATTGGGATTTTTGACGGAGAAATCTCAGAATATTTCTGCAGCTGGCTAGTATCTGTTGAGATTGGCCACTATGACCGAAATCGGTCAGGTATTATTATTATTAGCGAGTTATACCTGCGTTGTAACTTTATGCTAAATAGAGTTTAGGTTTAGACGCTCTCATGAATGTGTGACATAATCAGAAAGGATCTTCCAAATTGATCCGGTAGTTTCAAAGATTTGCGTGTTTAAAAACTCTTCTGCATTATAAAAGTAGTGTTGATTTTTTTACCAGCTTTGATTCTTAAGAATAAATATAACATCTTCTTCTTTTTATTGCAAATGGCAACTCCCAATAAATATAACATCACGTTGTAGGCATTCAACTGTCAAAAGTCAGGCGGAAAAGGATCTTACTCGCGGTTGGCAAAGGCTCGTGGTCATACAGCCAAAATAAGAATGACATTAGTCTATGTTTTTATTTTGACAATTAAGTAATTATTTTACAAACAATTTGGTAACATGTACTGTCGGATTGGTCATTCAATTAACTAACAGGAAACATTTCCTAATGGAGACGAATAGCAACTTGGTGAACAATACACGGCTTTTACTTCGCACCTACAATACTCGATAAATTAGTGAGGGAACTATTTCTTGTACTCTGTTGTGTTTCGGGCGTTTTGTTATAGTAATTGAGTCAAAGTTTTGTCAGAAAGATTGTTGTAAAAAGTAAATTAGCGTGTGTGCCTACATACAGGGTGTAGCGTAAGAGATGATAATATGGTATCTGATTAAATAGAGGAAGTTATGGTTCTGAAAATTTTATGTTCAGTAAAAGGCTACAAAGTTACAAATGTCACTCTTATTTTTGGCTGTTTGACCGCAAGCCTTTGCCAACTATGAACGAACTAAATACTTTTCCCGCCTAAATTTAAAAACATGAAGGTGTATTATGTATTTTTGTTTACTAATTTGTAGAATTTGGAGATATTAAATATTTTCGAAAATAAAAAAACACCTTTTGTTTTACGCCATACCCTGTATAATTGAAGTAAAACTTGAAAAAAGGCATGTCATATGTATTTCCCACAATTTATCCCTCTCCTCTCCTGTTGTGTCAGTCACTTAACATCAGGTGGATCACATGCTCCACTTTCCTGCTGCCATCGATACCACCAACGTTTACCTGGCATGCATCGTTGATTGGTGTAAGGCTAAGTCATACACAAGTAATTATTCTATTAGCCCAAGCTTTATCCCTAGAATTGATTGGAAGAATCTCCTCCTGATCATTAAAGGTGTATACCTACTCGGTTAAGAGCTTAGGAGTTCATATTGACCACACCCTGACCTGACAGCTTAAATTCGCCAGCAAGAAATTTTTTGTAACACTGGAAGCTTACGTCGTTTAATACTTCCTTCCCATACTCACTAAGGCCTTGGTAGCGCAGATCTTGCTTCCATCGATTTAACTACGTGCTACCTATCGGAACAATAACAAACTTGAACGATTGCAAAATATAGCTTTATTTATGGGCTTAAATATTTCAGATCAAAGCTCCACTGGCCGCCAATCCGCTTGCACCGGGATGCTCACATCCTGTCACTGTTTTACACTGTAATATTTGACTCTAAATCGCAATAGTACCTTTTATGTAACAGCAGGCGAGCGGAGCATGCGGTTCACCTGATGTTAAGCAAAACATGAACATCTACAACATCAAAGTGTCGCAGATGCCTTGCTGGCTTGAAGGGGAGGGGATATGGATAGGATTAATGATGGTAAATCGAGAGAGGAGTGGAACAAGATGGGAGAGCCACGAGATGGGAATACAAGCAATCATAGTACGAAACACAGTGCAATACTAAATTCATATACTAATTTCATAACCATTTAAATATTGCCGTTTGTACTGCATATAATTACATATATTTTTAGCAACATTTGTTGGTTTAAATGAAACTAAATGGAAACTACGTTCGCAAATGGTTTCTTTTGAATTCAATTATATCCGGCGTATGCGAGCTATGAAGTCTTTTATATGCTTTTTAATTGAGCCACTTCAAGGCTTTAACAATATTTTTAAAGAAAGCCTCATTTTTTTATTTAAAATTTTATTCGATAGACTAGTTGTTCCGCGCGGCTTCACTTCGACAGCATCATGTTACATAGTTGTGTAGTTAGTTAGTTCGTGTAGTTAGTAAGTTTGAAAAACTTTGTTTATAGTGAAAAAAACATGTCGATTTGTAACAGATACGGTAGTTACTAAATGTTGCAAACGATTTCGGTATCTTCTATAGTTTTACAAATGAAGGATTGTTATATTATCTATGATCCATTTAAAGGGTTTATGGAACCCTAAAAGCGCTCTTACCGCTGTCTGTCCATCTGTCACTAGCGTGTATCTCATAGTCACATTATTCCTATAGTACCTCTGAACGAATTTGGATGAAATTTTGCACAAATATAGTTTAAAACCTCAGCACATAGGAAATATTTTATCCCGAAAATCCCACGGGAACGGGAAAAATATACGACGAAAAGGTCACAACTAGTAATTTAGTAAATATAACAATTATACTAATGATTCACGATTCCGATTTTTTTTTAAACAATAATATCTCAATACTTGATTGATTTATAAAACCAACTCAATAAAAACCTTTGAAATGCAACGCTTTAAATGAAAACCGAGTAAAACAAATGAAAATAAAACTGCAATGTTTCATTTTAATTAGCACAAGATTAACGAGAAATGAGAATTCTTTACTTGAAATAATATTTTCTTAGTCTTTATATATTGATAATTTACGTTTTTAGAAGGAAGGTAAGAAAAGACTTTTATTTTTAAACTACCACCAACAAATAAATACACTAAACAAATAAAAACAGGACTAGGATAAAGATTAACATAATTGTGCAACGATGACCCGATTGGCGTAGTGGATGTAGCAATGGTCTATGGCGACGGAGGGTGTGGGTGCGATCCCCATGAGTAGAAAATTATATGATGAATTATGTGATGAACATTGTAATTGTCTACCGTCTGGGTGTATTTCTATTTATAGTATGTATTAATTTACAAAAAAGTATATATTTAAGTATGTCTATCAGTTATCTAGTTTCCATTATACAACCCTTGCTTAGTTTGGAATTAGATGGCGTAGGTTTAAATGTCCCAGAATATTTATTATTTATCACTTATTGAAGTGTTTTTTTACCAATAAATCAAGATGCAGTTCCATCAAGAGGTAACTATACAAAATATAAATTATAAAAAAACAATGTAAAACCAATATCAGGCTATGTAGACGAAGTCGCGGTCGAAAACTAGTAACCTATACTTTACACGCAAGTTCTTGCGATCTGCACCTTGCACGTTAACATGGAAATTGGGATTCGAACCCATACTGCCAACTGCGAAACTTACACCCATTTGAATAATGACTCCTAAATTAGGGGGGTAAAGTTCAAAATCATTTGTTTACATCGAAAACTTACTTCGCTTTGATTACTTGATTTACATTACTGGTAAAGTAAACTTTATGTAGTGGTGTTAAAGTTGAAATTTGTGTGTCAGTAGGGGTGAATGAAAGGTTGCAGGTAGGGTTCGCACACGTACTTTTTAATAAAGTATTGCACGTTATTTCGCGAAGGTAATTGTACTTTATTTTATGAGTACAATAAAGTATGCGATAATAATTTTGCCTAACGTGATTGGCATATTTTTGCGTCGCGTATTACAAAGTGAAGTTTGAGGATTTCCATAATTTCATACAAAACTAACATAATGGTATAGTGTGTTTGTTACTATTTCACGCATAAACTACTGAACCGATTGTGATGATATTTAGTTTAGATATAAGGGTTAAGAATAACATTTAGGCTACTTTTAATCCCGGAGTTGCCACGGGATTAGAAGTTTTCAAGGTGAAACTGCGGGGGCAAGCGCAGTAAACTATAAATTTCCTATTATCTATCTCACACAAAAAGATTTTACATATCGGATCTGTAGTTCCTGGTTTAGCGCATGCGAACAAACAAATAAATAAACTCTTCAACTTTATATTATTAGTAAAGATTCAAGGTGAGTAAGTATTAAATAAATAGCTGGAATTCCTGGTAATTCATTTTAACAGTTTGTACTTTTTAGATAAAATGTATATTATGTATCTACATTCATTGCTGTTATAACAATAAATAAAATGAAAATACTGAACGAAAATAAATAATACATACTTAAATAAACCTACAAGAAACGTATTTTTATTTATAGATGAACGGAACCCTCCGTGCGTGAGTCCGACTCGCACTTGGCTTAAATTTATTAAAGTTTAATAGTAAATTGACAACCCTACACATCACGGGTTAACTTTTGATGGTTCTGTTCGTTAACTATGTGGGAAGGAGTCGTTATCTCGCAAAGGTTGAGTTAATTTCGTCGATTTGGTTTCGATTTATCCGCTTATGTCATCAATTAATGTTTATCGGATAGGGTGTGTATGATCCAGCGTTTTGAAGCGGTTGTTTCACTATATATATTTTACCTCAGATTATAAAATGAAAGATGGAGCGTGCTGAAGACGTGGCGCCAGACGCGAGGTCTTAGAGTAGAGATGAGAAGGCCAGGTGATTGTATGTTTCTACTTTTGCATTATGCTTCGGGACCGACGAAACGTGACACAGATAATACAAATTAAATACTTATGAGTATCATAATTTTTTTTATGTTATAGCAGGCAAGCGGGTCATGGGGTTCACCTGATGTTAAGTGACTGACCGCAGCCCATGAACATCTGCAACATAAAAGTGTCATAGGAACTTGGGAGTGGAGTAGGACAGAACGGGAGAGGAATGGGATGGGTATACAGGCCTCCGGCACCCGCTCACCGGACCACAGTGCAATACTGTTTCACGCCGGTTTTCTGCTCGGGAGGTGGTAATTGCACCGGTGCGAGCTTGGCCCAATCGTGCAATGCTCGGCTGTCACTCTTTTATTGCTGAAGATGTTATGCAGCAGAATTACCCTTTTTCGCCTCTTACGACAGCCAGGGGGTTGGGGATACATGTATTCTAACCCGTTGCCACACGGAAATGCAAAGCAAAGAGTTACTTTAGAAAAGACAGACATTCTTCATGCCTTAACCACTAAATTAAACGAAATTTTGTAGCACTATAGTACCTTGTGACCCGATAAAAGAAAGGATACATTTTATAAACATATAAAAAACTCATGGGAACGGGAAAAACACGCAGGCAAACCCGTGGGGGACAGCTAGTGATGATATTTCAGTTTCAAATAAAATTCACTTGATGTCACCCAATGTCACTTTCATTAACCCTTTCCGCGTCAACGCTCCTTTTATAAGGTTTTAGTATTAGGTGACGAAATATTAATGCGAGGGTCGTTGGTAGTGAGGGTCGAATTAAAAATAATTGTATGTCGTGAATAAGTTTCAGGGTTGTGAATGTCATCGGTCCCTTTACATTTTTCTTTAAGATTGCTTAAAAAAAATAGTTTTAAGCGCTGCCTTTGTTTTAGTTTTTTGGTGTATTAATATTGTAAAATAAATAACTTGTGTGTCTCCTTGTTGATAGGTTTTAAGGCGAAATACGGATGAGAACTAAGGCGATTTTTTTGGTGAGTACAAAATGCGAATAGACGAATAGGTATATAAGACGCAACGGATTTTGATGCGGTTTTTTTATAGATAGAGTGATTCAAGAGGAAGGTTTATATAGTGGAGAAATACGCTTATCTTTTAGGTTTCCAATGTGATGGCGTTAATTATCATTTTCTTTTCGCCTACATTGCAAAAGCAATCTCAACCCTACGAGATTTATCAAAATAATGTACTAATTTTTATATGAACGTTGTTCACAATTTTTCTATAGTATATTTAGTTTTACTGCCATATCCACTCCGCCAATTTGGTTATCAAAGATAGACATGGGGACGTAACTATACGCAACCATATCGAATGTAATATTATGTTTGTTCACGTTCTACCACAAAACGGTTTAATTATGTTTCGTCGATTTACATTTTAATTGATATATCTAGAAACGAATGTTTACCCAGTTACACGAGGGAATGACGTCACAATTTCACAAAGCGTTCCGGCCAATAACAGCGCTCCATTGACTGCGTGGACCGAATTGTCATTGTACCCGACATGTTATTTCATGTCCACTGTTTTGGAGACCATACTGTTGTGACACCTGCGTAATTCCGTTGCTCACATTCATAGTTTTTCGTATAGAGGGATCGATTATAATCATAACTTTCATGTAACGATTATACATTTCGATATAACGCAATAAACTGCGTAATCTTTCCATCAACCTCTAAACATCGGCCGTAAATTACTTACTATGACCGTTTAGAGACATATTAGACATAATATTACCTCGTCATCAGGTCCGTGGACGACATCTGCAGATGTATATAGGGGGCTTTACACAATGCGAGGGAATGACGTCACAAAGCGTTCCGGCCAATAACAGCGCTCCATTGACTGCGTGGACCGAATTGTCATTGTACCCGACATGTTATTTCATGTCCACTGTTTTGTTGCGTCATTCCGTTAGTCATATTAGCAGAGTATAATTATTAGTTCTTCGTATAAAAGAACCGTTTATAATCAAATAATAACTTTTGATATAACATAATAAACCGCGTATACTTTCCAACAAACGTGCGCTTACTTGACAAAACATCTGCCTTACCAAGTAACGTATTAAATGTTTAACCAGTTAAGACCCCTCTATACATCGGCAGACGCATACGCGTCATCTGTTAACGGATGGCGGATGCATCGGCAGACATAAATTGCTATGTCTGTCTAGGGATAGAAATATTGGGAATGACGTCACAAAGCGTTTCACCAGTATCTACGCTTCTTTGACTGCATTCATTCATTAAATTCTATGCCATAAAGTGACGGTTATGACACCTGTGCAATATCGACAGGCGTATTAGGAAAGTACAAAGTACTACGTATAGAAGAATCTTTTACATTTATCTGTATACAAATAGCGACCTTGTCTTTGACATATTTAAGTGGAATTTAGCTTGTATCGCGTCTATCGCGTACCGATACGTTTTCAAGGGGAATTGTGGAATAGACACGCCAGGCCGGAACAACTGCCACATCTAGAATGTTTAATCAGTGTGTGTGTGCGTGGGATGACGTCACAAAGCATTCCTACAATGTTCCAACCAGTAATTACCTTACTAACACGTAAACCGTTTTGTCATTGTACCCAAAAAGTGTTATTTGATGCCCACTGGGACTGTAATGGTTGCGGCACCTGGGTCATATCAATGGGAGTCTTAACAAAGTACAATTGTAATACGTAATGAATGTGACACAATGACGTCACAAAACGTTCTTCAATAATTACTGGGTAAGTCAAATCGACACCCGAAATTAAGGTCTAATGCCCACTACTGTTTCCTTGTTCACAGTCCATAGCGACATGAGACTTGTGTAATATCGACGCATTAGCAAAGCACAAATAGTATTACATAGAAGTGCCATTTGAATATATGTGCAAGCAAGAAGCGACTTTATCAATGACGGGTTTAAGTGCAAATCAATTTGTGCTAGTTACTACCACACTTATGTACTGAAGGAAAGCAGTGGAACAAACCCGCCGAGGCGGAATAATTGAAACATCTAGAAACATGTGGAATTTTACGCAGTTACATGTTACAGTTGCAGTTTTACCCATGTGGCGGGTGAGAATACGTGTGTCGTCATTTCATTTTTTTCCGTGGGTGTCGTAAGAGGCGACAAAGGGTAATTTTGCTGCATAACATCTTCAGCAATAAAAGAGTGGAAACCGATTTGCACGATTGGGTCAAACTCGCATCGGTGAAACTACCAACCTCCCAGCAGAAGACCGGCGATTCCATTCCTATCCCATCCCAAGGTATTTCTCCCAGAACTTCCCATAATTAATCTTCTCCTTATCCCCTCCCCTTCCTTCAAGCCGGCAAGGCATCTGCGACACTTTTATCTTGTAGATGTACATGGACTGCGGTCACTTAACATCATATGAACAAAGTAATGAAACAAACTCGTCGAAGCGGTAATTGAAACATCTAGAAACATATGGAATGTAATGCAGTTACATAATTCGAGAATGTTCACAAAATGGTCTTCAATCATTACTGCGTGAACTGAATTGACATTGTATCCGAAATGTGTCATTTCATGTCCACTACTGTTTTGTTCTATACTGTAAAGCGACAGTTGTGACACCTGCGTTATTTCGACAGTATAGCTGAGTACAAATAGTACTATGTATAGAGAATCGTTTGTATTTACGTGCAAACAAATAGCGACTCTAATCTCAAAGACTTAAAATGCAATTCAGCTCGCTACATATCCATCATGTTTCATGTCTTGTAACTCAAGGGAATTAACGGAATGGGTCCACTACGGCGGAAAAACTGCCATATCTAGAAAGCGTCAAATATTATTTCATTGATGTTACGCAATACTCGAGGGGTTTACGTTACAACACTACCGACAACTATTAATCCTTTATTGACTGGTGTCAACTGTACAGTACTGTTGATATGTGGAATGTCCCCTTTTCAGTTCTAGGAACTAATTGTGGATACAATTGCATTAAAGCCTACAAGGTATAATAAAAATTGTGACATGAAAATGTAGAGAAATATAAATCTATGTTATAGATACTCTACTCTAAGTTTATCTAATTGAAAAAGAATTCTGGGCATAGAAAGTATACGTTAGAAATCTATGTGTAAAATATAAATCTACGTATAGACTTATATTTTACAGAAGAAACATTTTTTCATGTTTTTCTATGTATGTTTATAATATTTTCACACAAAAACTATTGGACCGATTTCAAAATTTTCTCTCTATTACACAGCTGCATTTTAACTGATGACACGCATATTATTATAAGCTTTATGACATTATACTACAAGAAGACTTTAAAATCTTTGAAAATATAAGAAAAACTAAATTGGAAAATAATAAATATAAAATTATGTTAATCTTTAAACAACTATAAATTTCTACGACTGAAAATCTTTCACTTTTAAACAAACAACACAAAAGTAGATTTGAAGTCAAAAGTGCCTCTAAATTATTTCTCGTTCCGGCGTAGTCCCATATCCTCCCGACTTCCTCTGAGTTGTTCAGTCACAAACAATAACCCTTTAGATGAGGTTGGGTTAGCGTCGATTTGTTTAAAGTTATTTTAAGGGTTGAGAATATATTGCAGTGGAAACTTCGTTACGTTACGATTTATGTTTGGGACAATCTTATGGGTCCCTCCGAAGACCTACTGCGCTAATTTTTCTTTATTTCGAGTTCTATTGTTAGGATCAATGATGTACGGACACATTTTTTTTACACCTACCTTAGATCTTTATTATCGGAATCCTGTGTTAAAATTTTCCAAATAAAAGATTTCAGAAAATTATGTATTTTCATTTATAGATGCGTTATATTATACTTACTTTTTTTTTAATATTTTAATTAAACCGCCTTCAAAAATATGCCGTTCAAGAATGTCACGCATTATCAGTAGTCGATGCAGTACCTTGGTGTAATTAATAGCATTGCGAATCCTTAAAATAAGTGAACTAGGTAAAAATATATTATAATGTATTTGTGAAAGATGGTATTATTCCTCCAACGAAAAGAGAGGATTCTCGGCCAGTCCGAACCACGGTACTGGCCGGCCGTTAGGCCCCGAGGATTGATGTTTGGAAGTGGTATATATGCTTAGCAATGAAAACATTGCAACAACGCGATTTTTATTTTAATAGAATAATGGATAAACGAGCGGTCCACCTGATGGTAAGTGGTTACTGCTGCCCAAAAGCACCCACAATATCAAGGGTCTCGTGGGTGTGTTGCCGGCCTTTTAAAGACTGATATGCTTTTCTCCTGTTGCGATTTAGGAATCGTGTCGTCACGTGACGCCCACATACGAGTATTTATTGCCTCTGTCAATCGATTCATAATACTTACTAGTTCTAAAGTCAGTGGAACTATTATTTTGTAACCAAGAATTTTATATTCAGTTAAACTTTTATACCCTACTACTTTATTATTTTAGATTCAATTGGCTGCAGATATCTAGAAGGAATGACATCGCCTCTCCAAAATTTTTCAGTTCACATTCATTGTTCCTATAAAAATTGATACATACTTTTACAAAAGCCAACCTGTCAATTATAATAAGTACACCGTACAAGAAACGCAAAGTGCACAGTAACGTGGTCTTTGTTTACTGTTTCAAAACGGTGCCTTAATTGCAGGCTCCGCTTTGCGACACAATGACTGACTTAAAACACCTTTTACAAAAATAGGGCAACATTTATTTTATATTCTCACGTCCCGAAATAAACGCTGTGTTTGTTTTTGTTTAAGAGGTTTTTATATTGAAAAGTTTTATATTGTTCTCAATTCAAAGATTTTATTATATTTATTTATTGATTTGTTTAAGCTTTAATTTAATTTTGATTGGTCTAGATAACTGGCAACAAACACTGCTGTTTATTAGTTTACAAGACAATAGAAGTGTCAATGATAATCAGTAGTTGGAGATGATATTCTCCAACATTTGCTGATGTGATGACCTTTTTGGTATCACGCCACCCACTTAAGTGTACTATTTATTTTCTATATTTTTTTTTTTTGTGATGCTAAATAAAGATATGTCATTGTCAAAAAAAATGTAGGACTTGTTTTGATCGTTGGAAAGTTGAGGAATTTTTTCAGCTTTGGAGGCTTTTTCCTGTAAATTATCATGTACTCTTGAACTGATAAGTGTTTCATGCATGGAAGATATCAGAATATAAAAAAGTCGAAGCATGGGGTGGATATCATTGTGGTAAAACGTCCGCTTCACTGATCCAAAAGGTAGGTAAGTGATATACTCGTTTATTATAAAAGCCACGAGGTGATTAAACATGAATACAACTAAGGCCTTTGCTTTTGCCATAATCAAGTATAAGTTTTAGTTCCTTGCCTCCAAATGAAAATAAACAGAGCTCTTATTGGATCACTTCGTAGTCCGTCTGTTAAGGCGTTTTTCTTAGCAATGGCTCAACATATCGTACTGAAACTTACTAACAAATATTCGGGTCATGATACTTGAGGTTAAAAAAATCGTCAACGCGACAAATAAAGGAACATAGACGCTCTATGTTCCATTTTTCAATATCTAAATATTAAAACCTACAGGTTACATCCCGTTGGCTCATTTATTTTTGACGTACCTAATAATTGGACTAGCTTCATAAATGTCTGACTTCCTGATACTAAAAAAGAAAATATTTTCAAAATTCAGTCTCAAAGTTAGAATCTAATGGTTATAATATACATTAGCTTATTCTGTTGATTTCCGAGGAGTTCCCTGGAATATCTTCGACTTAGATTATAAGACTTGAACCAACGAATTGAGAACCTCTTTTTTTACTCTAAATAACTAAAACACCGATACTATTACAATATCGCGTGTTAAGTCTAAACAATCTCGTTCGTACGAAGTGTCATGAGCGTGTAAATACCATAAGACGATTACAAAGCACTTAGCTATATCACTAAGCGAATTAGTTAAGATACTAGCTTTCCGCCCGCGGCTTCGCACGCGTGGGCTACTAATTTCTGTATTTTTTAGAGGCGCACAACAAAAGATTAAAAAATGACAGCCACAGGACCCCTGATATATGTGC
>LQNK01001810.1:81305-96524 GCA_001586405.1 Phoebis sennae | reverse complement strand
AAGGCCGCCTTTTACACTGTTTTTGTTTTAAGTTATTTTAAGTTTATTGTGTTTTTTTTTTGTATATATATATGGTGTAATAAAGAGTTTAAATAAATAAATAAATAAATATCCTATGTTTCATAATTGTGGTGCTTAATAAAGTATATTGTATTGTATTATCTCACTCGAGTACAAACACAAAACAATAAATATATTTAAAGACCACTTGAAATACAATCGCGTTAACCTTGGATAAAAACATATTGTATGTTCTTCCCGCATCATATCGGAAAATTAAAACAATGTACAGAGAATGTTTGATAAAAGGAGCTTTGTTAAGCTTATGTCAAACATTTATTCATACATACATATTGTTAAATAGCATATTATATCCGTTCTCAAAAGAGACTAATCAGCTGCGCTGGAGATATTATACGTGAAGACACGGGTGCACTCTCTATTCCTTTAATAACCCGATGGGGGCAGATCGACACGACCGGAGAGAGATCAGGCGCAGGACCTGCGGCTTTACGTCCTCTCCGTGGCACGGGGATGTTTCAACACCGCCAACTTCCAGACTCAGGGCTGTTACTAAGATTTCTTTATCAGAAAAGTCCCATTTACATGGTTTTTTGCTCCACCCGGGATTCGAACCCTAGAGAATCCTCGATCTGTAGTCAAAGATGCAACCAACTAGACCAACGAGGCAGTCACTATGAAGAATTATGAATATGAACACTCTTCAACACAGTATCACGAAAGAACTTCACATTTCGGAAGCTATAACAAGTAAATCAGGCGGAAAACCTATTACCTCCCAACAATACTGGACCGGCGCATGTGAGACACAATTTTTCGCTATTTTTATGTTCTTTGATGAATTATGACGAGTAGGTACTTTATCTATACTAATATTATAAAGAGGGAATATTTTTTTTTCAAGTGAATATACTCCGAAACTACGGGACCGATTTGGATGAAATTTTGTACAGAGATTGTTTGAAAGGAGGAAGAGTATAGGATAGATTTTATCCCAAAAATCCTGTGGGAATGGAGGATAAACCGCAGAGCTCAGCTAATTTTAGATACATGTCAATGTGTTTTCATGGGCAAAGGAGACTTGTTTAAGCAAATATTTTTAAATTAAAGATGCTTTTAAGCATGACGTACACACAAATATTATATAAATTAGCTTTTATAATTAATCGCTGACACTGGTTTTTAAAGAAAATGTTCCATTCGGTATACTTATAGTCAGTTTCAAGCCTACCCAAAACATCCTGCCCTGAATATAAAACCTCTTCAATGGAGCATCACCAAAGCTTCACCTTTCGGGAGCTATAACAAGTAAATCAGGCGGAAAACCTATTACCTCCCTACAATGCCCGGACCCACGACGCATATGAGTCACAATGTTCCCTATTTTTCTTTTCGGACGTATTTGATAAATATAGACGAGTGCCTTATTATAAGTATGTCAGTATATGAGTCAATTATTTTATAAAAATATTTATTTATACCCAGTTCCTAAAACGAAACGTTCTACTCACGGACAGTATCCTGCTAGGCGAAAGTATAAAGCGTATCTATTTAAAACGTGGCGTTAATATAACTACCAAGACTTGCTTCCGATTAGACACAATGACCTGTTCCTTATTTTATAGGAAAAGGGGCTTAGAGAAAGGAGAAACTATCCGTTCCTTTCTTCACTTCTTCATCATCATCATCATCTTTATCATCTTTTGTATGCCAGCATGCAAGCGGGGCATGCGGTTTATTTGATGTTAACTGACTGACCTCAGCTCATAAAGATCTACAATATCAAAGTGTCGCAGATGCCTTGTCGGTTTAGAGAAAGAGCATGGGGGAAGAAGAGGTTTAATAATGGGAAATTGGAAGAGGAGTAGAACAGTATGAAGGAGGAATGGGATTGGAATACAGTCTTATATGTTTCCAAAAGTAGTCCTCTCAAAAGCAATTCAAAAATTCTTTCCCCAGTCTTATATGAAGTGCCTTTAAAAAGTGCCTTTATTTTATTTAAGCGTAATGTAAATGTACGATGTTTAATAATAAACGAGTTCTCTAAATGTATACTTAAAAATACTTTTCATTTTATTATTGAGTGTACTTCTATTTACTAGTTACTTATAAATTGTTGCTATTTCTCAAATAGAATCTCAAAACTTTTCTAGTATTGAATTCAGCATCTTGAGAGCAATTTGTTGTTCTCTCAATTACCCTGTACCTATAGTTGTGTAAATATGTAAAGAACAAGGTACGTTAAGTGAGAACAGCTTTTTTGCTGTTTTCACAAAAATCTTCGCCTTAATTGCAGTGTTCAAAAACGTCACAATGAAATGCCTTTTAGGAAAGTGGAACAAAGGTTTCACTGTTATTTTGGTGAAATGTTTTATTAAAATGGAACACGTGTAGGTAAGACTTGTGTAAATATGAGTTTTTAGTGTAAGAAGTTAAAAAGCAAATAAAAATATGTATATATTGGTAATAGGCATACAAACAGAGAAATACATCCTGATAGACTGATACTGATACACCCTGACACACAAAAAAGGTAAACTCAAGTAGGCTAACAAGTTGTATTTATTCATAAAACGATAATAAAGGTTAAACTTTAAATCATTGAAGATAAATTCATAACAACACTGTTGTTTGTGATTCATATCAAAAGTTTTCTTAACGGTGAATTTGCTGTTTATATTGACTTTTTGTTGTATTGTTATGTTCAATGCGATCACATTTCTGACATTGCAGATAGATAAGTAAAGCAAATTGTATAAAAGCTTGTTAAATTGTTAAGAATAAATACATAACAGCACTGTTGTTTATGATTCATATCAAAAGTTTTGTTAACTTTGGGTTGGATGTTATTTACTTTGTGTTATATTGTTTGTAACAAGTCGTTATATCTATGGCTGCACAGTATCAAGTATTTTCAGTATTTCTTTGAACAGAATCCATTATAATATTGACCCTTTGAAAATATATGGGAATCAAATTGGTCAATAAATCGACGAACATAAAAGCTTGTGAAACAGTAAATAAATTCATAACAACTAGTTGTTTGTGATTCATATCAATAGTTCTTAACTTTGAGTTGGCTGTTTACTTTGTGTTGTATTGTTGGATACAATGGGGTCACATTTCTATGGCTACGCGGTGAATATGGAAACAGTTTAGTACAAAACATATGTTATTGACCGAGCGAAGTTCTGATTGAGTCATAGGCGTTATTGGTAATAGAACTTTTAATAAGATATGTAACCGACTTCCGCTTCGTTTATTTTTTCTTAAATGTCGATTCGAAGTAGATATAATAATAAATTTTACTGTATGATTAATGTTTATGCCTTATAATAATCACACAGTTTTGGTTCGATTGAAATGTGTAGGAAAATCACTTCTTAAGATAATAACTTTTAATGTCGCTCTTCAGAGTTTATACTTATTTTAATACAATTGAGTTTCTTAACGTAATTCACGCGTACGAGTGTTACCGGTCAGACAGATTAAAAATGACAGACTGCCCAAATGTCCTTATGAAGGATCGTCGTGTTACATTACTTATTAAGATGTTGGCAAAAATCTCCTTTTTTATGCTATAGCAAGGAAGTGGAGCATGTAGTTCACCTGATGTTAAGTAACTGACCGCAGCCCATGTACATCTACAACATCAAAGTGTCGCAGATTCATTATTGTAACAATGTGTATGTTAACATTGCTGTTGATTTTAAGTGATACAACAAAAGTTTAAACAATTTCGATCGCAGGACCGCGGAGATTTTAAAAGTATTTCACAATTTTCTTTGGAAAAAGGGTTGGCCAAAATCTCACGCTTTGCCCGTCTCTTTGTAAAATATGACTTATGTAGTCCTTGTGAGCGAATTCGCGGGCATAAAGCTAGTCACAAATATACATTTTAAGAAATACCCTCTATTTGCAAGATTTTAAATGCGGTTTATTATGTATACATTATTATTAACCCGACGTTTCGAGCTCTTTACAGCGAGCGTGGTGACAAAATACAACTTGTATGTTGTAGTGTTAGTGTATTTTATTTAGTATGGAAAATACTCGCGTTAAAACAAACCAAGAAAATACTATAATCACAATAAATGTTAATAAAATCCGCTTAACAGTTATTCAATTAAGGAATCCTTCGGGAATGGAAAAACAATCAACTCTACAAGATTACTTACAAATTATAACTTCATTGTTCGTTCCTTAATTTAAATAATCAAAAAGCCATTTATAACAATAAGCAACAAACAGTTGACGGACAATTAAAAATCAATTTGTCTCAGGGACGATTCATCTTCGTTAGCAGTCGGAAGGGTCAGTGCTTTGTTTTAATGATTATATAAAAGAATGAACCAAAATTAACATTGTAAATAAATACATACTATAGATAAATTAACACCCAGACAGTAGAAAATTACAATGTTCATCACATCATAATTTTCTACTCGTGGGGATCGAGCCCACACCCTCCGGCGTAATAGACCATTGCTGAACCACTACGCCAATCGGGTCGTCAATATTAATAAGGATTTATTTTGAATTAAAAATCAATTTGTCTGAGGGAGGATTCATCTTCGTTAGCAGTCGGAAGGGTCAGTGCTTTGTTTTAATGATTATATAAAATAATGAACCGAATTGACGACCCGATTGGCGCAGTGGATGTAGGTCTATTGAGGAGGGTGTGGGTTCGATGCCTACGAGTAGAAAATTATTACGATGAACATTGTAATTTTCTACTGTCTGGGTGTTAATTTATCTATAGTATGTATGTATTTACAAAAAAATGTCTATGCTATCTAGTTGGCATAGTACAAGCTTTGCTTAGTTTGGGACTGGATGGCGTTGTATAAAAAGTTTACTATGTCCTTTCTCGGGTTTCAAACTATATTGGTAAAAAATTTAATCCAAATCGGTTCATTAAGACAGACACTAAGTTCAGACAGAGTAACTTTCGCTTTTATAATATTAATAAGGATTTATTTTGAACTAACCAGTAAAAAGGAAGAATGACTTCAAATTATATCGGAAAAATATTGCCTACATAATATATATACATGTGTTGTCATACTATGCATTGAAACATCTGTATAAAAAAGTGTACTTGATGTAGATCTACATAATTTCTAAGCGTTTAATAATAATATACGGTTGAGCGCGTTCTATATCCACTGTTATGTAATAAAACATAATTTGAATGAATATGCCACTTCTTTATATGAGAGTCATAAAGTAATAAAAAGTCGTGAACATGGCAATAAAACACAAATTAAATATTTGATTCATATTCCTACAATTCGTATGAACGTCGTTTTATGAACAGTGTGTAAAATAAGCAGTAGATCAAATATTATTTTTTGGTTAAATACATTTTAAATTAGACATTATTACTAATTACCAATGCTAGTTTACTTTTATTCCATTTAAGTTGACTATTGAGCGTTTGTTGGTTATTTACTTCCCTGAAAGATGATATATTTTTTGTCAAATAAAAGATATTTTGTGGGATACAATCAATGCACATATCATAGTCAGCGTAAAATTATCTCCGCTAGTCCTATACTTACGATTTATTCTTACAACTACAGTGGATCCACTGATTTCTGTACACTGTGTCTCTTGGCCATAACACAAGTGTGAAAAACCGCCACTACACCGTCTAAGAAACTATACTAACGATCACAGTAGATCCACTGATTTCTGTACACGGCCGCCACTGTGCCTGCTGAGAAGCTCCTATACTTACAATTAAAGTAGATCTACTGATTTCTGTACACTGTGTCTCTTGGCCATAACACAAGTGTGATAAGTCTCAATATTGTCTCAGTTAAGAAAAACCTATACTGACGATTTATTATTTAGAACTTGGCCATAAAGCTGGTGTGATAAGCCGCCTTTTTCCGCTAAGAAACTCCTATACTTACAATAAAAGTAGATCTACTGATTTCTGTACACTGTGTCTCTTGGCCATAACACAAGTGTGATAAACCACCACTGTACTAGCTAAAAACTATACTTACAATCATAGTAGAACCACTGAGTTCTGTACACTGTGTCTCTTGGCCATAGTACAAGTGTGAGAAGTCTGAACATTGTCTTAGTTAAAAAGGCCTATACTAACGATTTATTATTTAGAACCGCAGTTATATCGCAGTTATATAGTTATATATCAGTATATAGCTGGTGTGATAAGCCGCCTTTTTCCGCTAAGAAACTTCTATACTTACAATCACAGTAGGTCCACTGATTTCTGTACACTGTGTCTCTGGGCCATAACACAAGTGTGATAAGCCATTTTCGACGCTAAGAAAGTCTTGTACTTACGATTTATTGTTGAAATCAAGCTTTAAACGGATTTCTATGGAAACAAAAGAGGGTGAGATTTAATTGAGTCTGAGAAGTTTCAGGATATAATACATGTATGTATGTTTATATTCTTATTCATTCGTAATCATTGAACACTTTCAAATGTTTGTGATATTAGTTTTTTAAACAAATGATTTGGATCAGGAAACTGTTTATATAAACGAAAGGATGATTTTGTGTTCTAAAACCTGGCTGTATTTAACTATATTGTTTCCATTTATTGCTTTTGAAGGAGAATAAGTCTACTATAAAATAATCATATTTTGCCTGCAATTATCTTATTTTACACTTTTAATAATATAACAAGGGTGCAAACGACGCCCATATGCACCCACAATACCAATGGTGTACCTTTAAGAAGGTGGTACGCTCTTTTCTTGAAGACCCCCATATCGTATCTTATTAGGAACACCACTGCAAGAAGCTGATATCAAATTTCGGTCCTTTAAAGTCTTAACAGCTTAAGCTGGCCTCTAATTGTGGAACACTGATATTAGCTTTTGTCAACTTTAAATAAAACCATGCAATACACACTAACAAAAGCTCCGTTATTTTTCTTTAAAATCGGGGCAGTAAATCTGTTAAACCTAGTTTGAGAATAAATGGCAACTCGTTTGTTAGTTCAAAGCAAATAACACCCACAAGGTTACAAAACAAAATTTATGACGTAACGTACTGACCTCACTACACTTGTGTTATACAAAAAGTATTGAAGTCCTTTCCAAAACATAATGTAAGTAAGTGTTTAGTAATAAAGCAATTGAGACCGAGACAATATATATTTCCTACACTTACCAGAAAAATTTCCAAAGCATAAATATAAGCCCCAATTATTTAAGTTTTAATACTCTTATCGTATTCTAAGAAGTTACCTTAACTTTGTGTGACAATTTTTAATCGAAAATTCATGAATGAAGTAACATAAAAATATAATATTTTAATAAATAGATCGAAGCAACGGATGAAGGTGTTAAATTTTCTTCTCCGAAATATTCTTAACGTGAGTGAGTAGGGTCTTTTTTTCGACTCAGAATGTAAATTTTCCTCGACAGAGGTTGAGTTAAGTCGAGGAATGCTCGAGACACGTATTAGAATACGGGTATTAGACATTAATAAAACATAATATATTACGTAACAGTAGGTCACTAGGACCGCAAACAATGGAACTCAGCACCGTAGCTAATGAAAAGATGCAATAGACCCACAAGAGGAAAAATTAGTTCTCAGAAAAATAAAGGCATCCACCATAGAAAATTTAGGGCCTCTCACCGCATTTGCGTCACACAAACACCAAATATGTATTTCTCCTCGGTACTTATGTTACTAGATAACGTTGTTGTGTTACGTATGAACAAGCATTCTCTATTTTTTGTATTATAGACATGGTCCTAATTATAGTCGTCTCATAATAATTATATGAGTAACACAATTATGTATGTCTTCATAACTCTTAACACCAGTTTATTGTATTAGAATAAATGCAAGAGATGAGAATGACCCACCAGATGCAATAGTTCTGTAGAAAAGTATATTCTTATATATGTACGACTAGCTGCGCCCCAGGCCTTCGCTCCTGTGGGAATATTGGCATAATATATAGCCTATAGCCTTTCTCGATAAATGGGCTATCCAACATCAAAATATTTTTTCGAATCGGTTCAGTAGTACCTGAGATTAGCGCGTTCAAACAAACAAACTCTTCAGCTTTATAATATTAATATAGATTAAATATCTTGGACCTTAGAACATTCATAGAACGAAATTTATGACTAAACATAATTAAGGTCTGGGTACTGATTCACAAATCAATCGGATTCGGGTTGGAACAAAGAGGTTTCCGTTGAAATTTGTTTGAATCTTGTTCCCATTTTCGATACTCTTCGATTCGCATTTGTGAATAGGAGGCCTGCACTTTGCTTACGTCACACAAAAACTCGAAATATGTATTTCTTAAAGATCTTTCTATACTAGATAACATTGTTGTGTTACTTATTCCAAAATATTTACTCACAGTAGGTACATATAAATCCTCTACGAAAAAAACTATAGAGTCCTCTGACCGCACTTCGCTTGCGTGACACAAAAACTCGAAATATGTATTTCAGGTCTTTCCACACTAGATAGCATTGTTTTGTTGCTTATTCCAAAATATTTACTCTCTGTACGTATAAATCCTCTACGAAAAAAACTATAGGGTCCTCTGACCGCGTGTCACAAAAACTCGAAATATATATTTCTTATAGGTATTTTGTTACTATAACATTGTTTTGTAACTTTATCCAAAATATTTACACTTAGTACGTATAAATCCTCTACAAAAAAAACTATCTAGGGTTCTCTGACCGCACTTCGCTTGCGTGACACAAAAACTCGAAATATGTATTTCTCATCGGCCCTTTGTTAAATAACATCGTTGTTTTGTTTGGTGTTGTGATAAATTGGGTTTTATTGAAAGGGACGTAATGGTTTGTTGTGGTTGAATCGTGCTTAAAGGCTGGTCAGATATTGATAAACATTGAATTGGAATGTCAGTTCTTATATCTGCATCAATTTTTATAAAGAATATTGTATTTGAAGTTTAATATTTAAAATGATTGAGGGTTAGAAGTGAGATTCCACTGTCTTCACAGATAATAAAAGTGTAGAAAAGTATTGTAATTGAACATGACATGATGAGACTAATATTATAAAACAATACGTAAAAAAGTTGGTGCATTTGCTTCTAGAAATTTAAGAAATATTTAATGCTGTTTCGCTTCGTGTATAATTTTATAAAGATCATAGCGACTTTCAATATGGAAGAGATTATCGATATATTTTATCTCTATTAAAAAGAAAGCGGTTGTGTATAAATTAATTCCCTAAACCTTATAAATACTACGAATCATACTTATACATGCTCAAAAGAAATATAAATTTATTCAACAAAATATAACATTTTCCGGGTGTTATTTCAAATATACAAAATAACATCTCATACTATCAATTTGACCAATAATCGTATTAGTTCGTACAATTAATTAACAGCTATTTCATTTTCATGTCTGAAATGAACCAAAATTAATCATTTTATACGGGACGTATAATCGAAAAATAACATTCAGTTTTATTTATGTCAACACCTGACTTCTTTTACAAATAAATTCAGTAAATGTAGGCAATATATTTTTTAGAAATATAATATTATTTTAGTTGCAAAATAGTATAGTGTTTACTTTTTAGAAGAAAAATTAATTGTTCACTCAAATAACTTTTATTTTCACCTTGTTTATGCACATTAATATTATTTTTGTAAAATATATGAACCGAAGGTTATAGGTGAAATTGTATTATTTTCATCAACTGAACATAACTGCCCTGTTAGTTAAGTCATCTAGTGTCTTTGACGTTCGATTGAGGGGTCTGGGGCATTAACAAAAGTTCGATCCCAAAAAAATTGTTTTGTTATTTTTTTATAAAAAAATATTTTCTAACACCCTTGTGCCCCACCTGTGCTTGCGCCTATAATTATGCTCGTCTAGTATCTATTGAGATTGGCCACTATAACCGAAATGTTACAAGCAAATTTTATATTACCATCAATAAGTTCTGTATCAGAACATCATAGATGAAATTATTGGACGCTATTATTACTTATAAAATTAACATACCATTGCAATTAAAAGATTATAATTGCAACTCACTATTTACGTTAATTAATCTTCACAAAAGCAAATAATTATATTTATTGTCAACATGGGAAAGTAAAGAAATGCGGCTTTAAAAATTCCGCTATGTACATTTATTTTGTATTAAAACATATATGATTTCATCATCTACAAATAATATTATAATTAATATAAATGGGTTTAAATTCCCAGCTGCTTTAATGTATGTATGTATGTAGCCCACATACGAAACTAATTATTCAGACACGAGAAGTTGGTGGGGGCTTTAGGGGGTGGCGAACAGGGCAATCACCGGGGGCGTCGCTGAATTTTGTTAATTATTCAATGAGAACATTTTTAAGCGCAAATTTTGTATTACTAGCATTACTTCTTTTGAAGATGGGAAATTCCTTCGCATGCCCAGCCGTCTGGGGAAACGACCGGGTTATGTCGGACTTGCACCGACTAAAACCCCTCGATGTTCCTTTACGCACCTTGTAGGGGGTTCACAGACATGCCGTGGCATTCTTCCGCGAACTCCCCGGTGTCGGTCGCTTTACGCGGCCCTGACGACGTCCTAACGCCTAACCTAACGACCCGGAGCCTCGCAAAGACCTTCCATCCGGGGTCTCGGAGGGAACACCTGCCCGGAGCCTATGAGTAAGTCCGCCACTGTGAGTAGTAGGTATTGTTGTAAAGTTTCGGTCTCTAGTGCGAATATATTTCATGATATTGTTTAGCTACGTACCCGACCTGGATTTCACTCTAGACGTACAGCCAAGCTTTTTAAGCCTCTTTTAAGAGTTGTAATCTTTGTTTCTCAAGCAATTAAAATGAATGAGCTTGAATGAAATTCCCTAGAAATTGATTTATTAACTAAACATGAAACTTTTAATCTCGGTCGCGTTCTTTAGATAAATAAAGATACCACCCTCACAGTTTTACCACCGCACGTCTCGCCATAATTCCAACTTCTATCCTCACCATCTGGATGGTTGGTGATCTACCACCGTGCACTTCACCCGCAACTTCTTTCCTAGTAAAGTGAAGGTATGAAACGACTTTCCATCTGCGGTATTTCCGAACAAATTCGACATTGGGGGCCTTCAGGAGCCTATATGTTCATCAAAGGCCGGCAAAACACCTAAGACACTCCCGGTATTTCAGGTGTTCATGGGTGGCGGTGATCACTTAACATCAGGTGACCCACTTACTCCTTAGCTTTCTCTGCCATAAAAAACCATATCACCTAAATCAGCTAATTGCCTATTTATAAACAAAGTTTTGTATTGATCGAAAGATTTCGAACAGAGGAGAAATATTAATTTTATGAAAATTAATTTTGAAAGTAAATTATGACGTAAACAAAGTAGTCCTAAGCAAAACGGTTAAAATTAACTACACCCTTGAGGCCAGGAGCTTCAATGTTCGAATTAAATCCGCTTTATTACCTATCAAGGCAATTTTTGAAGTGAAAACTTTACAATCAAATCAAAGTATATTTGCCCATCTGGAAACCCTTCTAAATGATGTAAATTAATATTGTTAATGATATAATCCTACTCTTACTAATAATGGACATGCGTAAGTTTGTGTAAAAAAATGTTTAGAAGTATCTTTGTTCCACTTTCAAACAAAAATTACAGAACCAATTTAGATGAAACTTTACAGAATTATAGCCTACACTTTGCACTAGGACTTAAGCTAAATTCAAATGCTTTTGTGTTATCCTACTACTATTATAAAGGCGAAAGTTTGTAAGTATGGATGTATGGATGTATGGATGTTTGTTACTCTTTCACGCAAAAACTACTGCACCGATTATGATAAAACTTGGTATACATACAGGTAAGGGTTCAGAATACACATAGGCTACTTTTAATCCCGGAGTTGCCACGGGATCAGACGTTACGCGGGTGAAACCGCGGGGCGCGGCTAGTTCGATCATAATAAAACAAAATGTTAGCAGAGGAAAATTCTACGATAAATCCGCGGGCAAAAGTAATACGAACTGGTCTTTATACAAACAGTCTTAAACACACGAGAAACAGTATTAAATGCAAAAGTTTTCAACGTTAAATATAATTTGGGAACCAGAAGCGACCTGTCTCAACCCCTCAGTTCTTTGACCTAGATCTCACTGCACTCGAGTTAGCTCACAATACTGAGATGCTAATTCTCACTGAATTGGTAATTAATTTAAAACAAGTGAGTATCTTTATTCGCACACAGGAATAGGTAATCATTTTGATTTAAAAAATGGCGTAAGTACTGAAAGTGAAAGGAATGGAAAGAAACTAGACTTATCAAAACTAATAATGCCTTCTCGACCTATATCGGTCATGACAGTCAATCTCAACAGAGCAGCCTAGTAGATATTATAGTGCATAAGTATGTATGCAAACACAGGTACAATCTCTTTTCCTTTACTCTCATAATCCGATGGGACGGCAAACCGACACGATCGGAGAGAGATCAGGCGCAGGACCGACGGTTTTACGTGCTCTCCGAGGCATGAGGATGTACCAATAGGGGCTGCTATTGAGACTTTTTAATAAAACTTAAATGAATACACCACGCTTTTCTCTTGTTCATTTGTCTCTAAAGATACAGGTCGGCGTGGCTGGCTGCTTGCAAATCGATAACGATTTAAAACAATTCCAATATATTGTAAACGCGAAAGTGTGTGAGGATGTAAGTCTTAAGCATAAATATGTAGAAAATTTGGGGAAGAAACCGTAGGAATAAGCATGATGCTAACATATACAAAATATTTAATGCAAAAGTTTACGTAAAATATAATTCAGGCACCAGAAGCGTCCTGTCTCAACCCCGCAGTTTCTTTGACCTAGATCTCACTCGAGTTAGCTCACGATACTGAGATGCTAATTTTCCGTGAATTGTTAATTAAAATTGAAATTGAGGGCATTTGAAAAGTACGGTATTTGCCGATAAATGCTATATTTGCAAAGAATCCATGTATATCAAAAACTACATAATGTTTCTTATTGTTATTTTAGCATTACTTGTTTATTTAAATCTCAGTTCAGTTGCTTTTCATTTAAGAGACCACCTGGTCATTGCAATGGTTAGTACGTTAGCGCTTTAATCGACAGGTGTTGGGTGCGATCCCCGATGAAGATAAAATAAATAATGCCTTTGTCTTGCGAGCTATGTCTACGACACTTTAGTGTTGTAGATGTTCATGGGCTGCGGTCAGTCACATAACATCAGGTGAAGCGCACGCTCCGCTTGCCTGCTATGTCATAAAAATAATAATACTCTGAGTTACCTTTAAATATTCACCATGAAATTACGCTGAAAAAAGCTTCAAGAAAATTTCCTAATCACTCCGTTCAAACAAAGCGGGGTAAATAAGGAAACCAGTTAGTTCATTTTAAAGACCCCCGGGGGACCATCGTCGTGCGAGCGGTACTTAAAAATGAATTACAAGTTAACCTTTTGCCTTTAAACAGCTTTTAGTTATAGTTTCAACGTTTTATCTATCCTATTTTTCCTACTAGATTAGTGGTTGGTGCGTTTGCGCTATAACTGAGATAAAATTCTCGGTCTGCTAGGGCAGTTTTATTTATTAATATAATTAAATAATTTATTAGTATAATTGGATATTAAAAAAGTTATAGAGAGCTTGACGCACAGCTAATTTAAAATCTTAATCTAAAAAAAATTTTTTTTTTAATTTCACGACCCAATTGGCGCAGTGGATGCAGCAATGGACTGTTGCGCCGGAGGGTGTGGGTTCGATGCATACGATTGAAAAATTATGTTGTGACGAACATTGTTATTTTCTACTGTCTTAAGTTGTTTAGTTGTTTAGTTTTATTTATCTATAGTATTTATGTATTTACAAAAAAGTACGTTTATGTAGTACTATATATCCGGTAGTAAATCAAAAAAAGTTTTTCTATTATGTAATTCAGTTTATAGCTTATCTGCATACGAAATCTCACCAAAATCGTTCAGTAGTTGGCGCGTGATCGACATACAAACATCAAAATTTTAGTTGAAAGAGTTTAAAGACAATTTCCTAATCACCTCGTTCAAACAAAGCAGGGTAAATAAGGAAGCTAGTTAATTCATTTTAAACACCCCCGTGGGACACATCCTCTTACAAGACGGTACTTAAAAATGAATTACAATTGAACCCTTTGCCTTTAAACTGCTTTCAGTAAGATAGTAGTTTCAACGTCTTGCTGAAACAAAATGATTTTTGAAAGAACAAAGGAATGTACGATTACCTTTATTTACCGATACCTTTTTACGATAATTTCGGAGACGGAGGAGTCCAAATTTAGCACAGCTATAGTAAATATGTAGGAGAGCAGATTTAATTAGATAGATATTTTTTAAAACTTTTGTTGCACGCCTCTACAAAATACAAAAACAAACAAAAAAATTCCAACCATGGTTTTGGTGCCTTTAAAGCACGTACATATAGCATACCAATTACAGTTTTTGGAAAATATCTGTACAGAAATAGTTTGGCTACTGTTCTATTATATGTATAAATAGCTGAAGATAAAACAAGAAATTCCAGTGAACACTGAACAGTCTTCAAATAAATCATGATGAAATAGAATATTCCCTACAAAAGTTCACAAAACCCTACCGTTTAATTCTTTACCCATTTCGTTAATCTTGCGAACAATAATTTTCACAATTTCAAAGCTGTACAAAAATACCGAAACAAATATTTAAAATGGCCGCAATCCGTGAATTTTTAACGTTTTAACAAAAAGCCGATATAAATTGTGCGCTGACGGTACCAGCTCATTGCAAAACAAACTAATATTTTATGTGATTACAGTCTCTATTTACATTGCAACAAAGTCATTTTTCCCGGAAAATGCAACGTTTTATTCAGCAACGGATTTTTAGATTTAGTATTATTAAGTCCCATTACACGAATAAAAAATGAGTTGGGAAACAAAAAATATTTAGGTAAATAAAAATAAATATATATCTACAGATTTAAAGGTGTCTAGTAAATGTAGAAGACACATATAGAAATTGACGACACTATCTTATACTTCCCTTTCAAGCATCAGATTTAGATTTATAAACGTTGATGTTTTTAGCTTAATTGTAATGAAGTTTTATGTGTATGACAGCTTATATCAAATTTCTGCATTATGAAGGGATTATTAGGGTGGGAGCACACGACGCC
>LQNK01001810.1:59458-74871 GCA_001586405.1 Phoebis sennae | reverse complement strand
TACATTATTAAACCTTAAACGCAGGGCTTATTCCGTTTGATTTTCGAGGAGATCCCTGAAATATCTTCCAAGTGGATGATCAGACTTGAACCAAATTTCTATGAGACCACACTGGCACTAATTTTCCAAATCGATTCATAAACGCCGGAGATATGCAGTAACATACAAAAAAACACTGTCTGTGTGTTTTTGATAGTCGGTTAAAAACTACTAGACCGATTTTAAAAATTCTTTCACCATTCGAAAGCTACATTAACCACGAGTAATATATGAAGAGAAGAGAACATTATGGGAGCGAAGCCGCGTGAATCAGCTAGTCTTTAAATAAAAGTAGCATGATCATTAAATTAAAATATGAGACAAATTTTTCCTTTGTGAGTTTAACTCCGATTTTAAAGAAATATCAAACGCATAACGAGATAAATCCGTAATACGAAATAACTTCCCCATTCCTCATAATTCAAGTTATCTTCACCGTTGATAACGTTACGTAAAAAACGGAGGAGAGACAAGATGAGTTATGTATTAACTTTGTTTACCAAAACATATTATGTTACTTTTTTTCCGTATTATGCTTTGCATCTAAGATAATGCTAGGCGTGTATTTATCGTTTTTTATGATATAGCAGGCAAGCGGGGCATGCGGTTCTGATGTTAAGTGACTGACCGCAGCCCATAAAGATCTACAACATGAAGTGTCGCAGATGCCTTGCCGGCTTCTAGGAAGGGGAAGGAAAGGATAAATTATAGGATGTAGGGAGAGGAGTGGGGAAAAGGTTTATAATTTGACATATCGTAAGGAGAGCTAGGAACATTTTTTGGGGAGGTGTTTGAGGCAAGCTGAAAACTTGTCTGATGCCTCTCCTATTATACCCCGACATGGAACTGCAGACCTGGCTGGTAAGGAACGCGGCCAAATCTGAATAAACCCGAATTTTTTTTTAAAATATTTGTTTTTTCATAAATAACTATCTGAGCTCCGCAGTTTCACCCGCGTATATATCCCGTTCTCGCAGGATTTTCAGGACAAAAATTATCCTATATCATTCCTGGGGTTTCAAAGAAACTCTGTACAAAATTTTGTCCAAATCGGTCATGCAGTTTTAGAGCCTGTTCAAGACAAACAAACAAACAATTCTTTCTTCTTTATAATATTACTATAGATATATTTTCATCCAAATCAGTCATGCAGTTTTGGAGCCTGTTCAATACAAACAAACAAATTTTTCTTTATAATATAAGTATAGATATTTTCTTTATAAATAAAGAATCCATTACGTAGTATACTGGTCTGTGGACGCCTAGCTTTACGCGGTATACGACGGGAGGGGAAAAGTTTTTACCAAAGTTATTGTAATTACTGTATTTTGCGGCTGATGTTGTCCGCATGGACGATTATTGGTATTTCTTTGACTTCCTTATGGGATGAATCATACTGATATTATGAAGAAATTAAAGTTTCAGATATTATTCAAAGTAATATCATAAATGCTATTCATTTTGTTTGTTACCGTTTTTTATAAATCTCTTTGAAATTTTGTATACTTATAGTTTTCATTTGTGATACTTTTTCGTTGTTACTAATATTCATAACAAAAGAATACATAAACCGATAAAAAAGGAAATAGTGGTTAAAGATAAAAAATGAAATAGTGGCTACAAATACGACATTTTATAAAAAACTAAAAATATTAAAAAGTTTTATCATTGTGAGATATGCGTGGTAAATTGATGCAGGCACCACTGGTTAAAGCTAGTATGTTTTTAAATAGGTACCTATATACTGGATGTTATCATACAAATAAACCTTCTCTTGAATCACTTTATCTATAAAAAACACATTTATTTATTTATTTATTTATTTACTAAAGGTACGCCAACAATAAATACATATAACATTTATAATACACAATTTATAGATGCAACAGGCTTATGTATTTATCAATTAAAGGCATACACAACATTTGCCTAAAATCACAACATTATAATTATTGCAAATAGGTCATAAGAATATGTTAGGTTTGATCAAGCTAAAAATACATGCTTAACCGAATACAATAATAAGATGAATATCAAAATAAAAAATACATTCAATACATTAGCTATTATAAAGTAAATTTACATTTAAATCCGTTGCGTAGTTTTAAAGATTTAAGCATACAAAGGCGGCTTTGTTTTATACTATGTGATTTTATGTGACTGACAAAGAGCCATAACTAAAATTACATGTAACAGATTGAACAATTATTTAATTATCTTTCTAAAATGTCTTGACAATTATGTTTAGAATTTACGCCTACGTATTCTCGGGTGAATGGAAAATATTTACATTATTTTGTTTGATTAATATCGCTCGTGACGGCTGTGGAATGTTCTAGAAGGGTGAAATTGTGGAATTTTCGCTTGTTTACGATTTTTTTACCGTCTCACCTTCAACGTTAAGACGCAATTGTTTTGGCTTGAATGCAATATCAATTGAAATGTAATACTAGAGATGAGTGTGGAACGTACATAGATTCAGGGATTGATTTATACTGTGGAGGATGGTATTATTTCTCCAAGGAGAAGGGAGGATCCTCGACGAGTCCGATCCACAGGACCCGATGTTTGGAAGGAAGGTATTTAGGAATTGTGACGTGATGTTTACACCATTGGAGCAATAGAAACTGAGATAATCGCGAAAAACTATTTTTATGACCTTTGACCTCGTATAAAATTGCAGACACGACATTATATTATGAGACTTTTGAGACAGCTTTTAGAACGTCAAAATAAAAGTATATACAATTATTTAACTTATTAACTCTCATTCCGAGGTTAATCGCTAATTGACTTGAATATTACCTATTCTAATTTTCTTTCTATCTTTTACATTTTTGTACTTACAAGTGAATAGGTAAATAAAACAATTGCATACTATAGAAAAATTGTTCAAACAACACCAAATATAGGCAATATTTGTTCGGAGCTGCCCGTTGGTTTGTCCAGAACAAATATTTGTATTGGATACCGGTATGGTTTGGACCCACTCATTAGTCCTATGCGAAATTATATGTATTTATTAGGCTAAAATATTTCTATGATTCTCAATTATTTTATCAAAATACTGTATTGTAAGTACATTTATTGTTTCTATGTAGGCTTTTCATCAAAAGTACGTGAAAGTAATCGTTTCAGCGCGAAAAACCGTCTCGTCTAATTAAGGCTCACATTAGAAATGGACACTTATTTTGGTTTAGTTCGGTTGTTAAAATGCCGCAATAGCAAACGAATTATTGTAAAAATCATCGTAAATATGAGACATTTTGTACAATTTTGGGATTTATTAGAAGGTGTCATGGTTGTAATTAGATTAAACTTAAAACGGTTTTAAAACATTTCTTTCTGTTTACTAGAATCAAATGAAGCTGACTATTACACAGTCCCTTGGACGCAAATACATATGTTACACGTTATCTAGGGAACAACTAGACCGAATGTTGATCGAAGATCGTAAGCATATAATTCTTATTAAAGCCACATATTTATTAAATAGTATACTCCAAACGAACAATAAGATAAAGAAAATACTATAATAGTGTGTTTTGCTTAACACTAAATGATATTTAAAATTCTACGAAACAACTTGTTTATACATCAATTTTGCACAAATAATCTCCTTTAAAAACATTCAAAGTTCAATATTATTTTTCAATCGCTGTATTTCATATTTCTATACGAAACTCATCTCGAATTGAAGATAAATGCCATAATTACGGACAGTCGATGTTATTCTACGATCTATTCTCGTTTTATCCGGAACAAATGTATAACATTTATAATCGGGCACGTTTAAAAATTAATTGTTCGCGTTTATTGAGATATCAAAAGAACTTAATTAACTTTTAAATGGAAGTATTGTTTGTTTGAACAATTACGATACTTTTGCTAATATTTGTGTTGTTCGAACTGGTTTTTATGTAAAAATGCAGTTGATTTGATTAAGCTTCGCCTGTTTACTCCTGGATATACAGAATGAATTTTTAAAATAGGCTTCAGGGCTAAATCATCAATAAAAATACTGAAAGGTGTCTTGAGGTCGATTTTGACGAAAATAAAAACTGCATCATTAAACTTTTGAAAAATTGATCTACTAAGCCAGGAATCGAATCCCCTGATTTTGTAATAAATAAATATCGTTGTTTTATTTCACCGATCGGTAGTACTCCTAATTAGTATAACTTTTGGCTGAGTAATTTTATGAGCCTTTTACTTTCATTGTCTGTATTTATCTCTATGTACATGCTTGTGTGTGGAATAAACTTCTTTCTTTCTTTCTTTCTAATGTCACCCGGGAATCGAACTCAATACCCCTCGGTAATCAAGGACTACATTACCAACAATTGAGTAGACTACCACTAAACCAACGAGGTAGTTCTAAAATTTACAACAATTAAGATTTTAATAATAAATTTCAATGGGGATCATCCTTCGAAAGTTTTGGATAGCTTGTTTAGACTTAAATTGCTTTAGGTATTTGCAAAATCTATACTTCCAGGCTTTGTACAGAACCTAGTACCCTTTTATTGAAATAGCGCTTTTTGAAAGACCTAGGCAAACTAATATTGGAGATTTTTGATGCTTTAAAATATAACTTACTCTATATATGGAGCAAAATTTACAAATTATGGAACAATGATTTTTTTCAAAGAGTACTTAGAGACAGACCAACTGCACCAACTGCATGCACAGAGATATTATAGTGTTCAAATTTGGACTCCAACATAGGTAAACTCTTGACTCAGAAATTACGCTAAACATTATTATTCTTAGAAACTAAACGAACTGTGTTTCTTATGGTTAGTGGAGGTCCGGAGGCCTACATTCCTATCCTTAAGAAAAGGCCTCTCCGACACTTTTTCACTGCCGCTGTGCATAGTCTGCATTTTACTCACGGTGCGTTTATTAGGTTGCGGCGGTTTTTTTTGTAAACTCACAAGACAGGAGCTGTCTTCGGCTGCAAAGGTAGCCAGTGAAGACTGCAAGATGCGTTTTAAAATCGTACGTCTTGCGGTCTTGCGTTGGAAATTACAAGCAGCCTGTGCGGTTGTAACCCGCCGTGTCAGTTCATTTTTTACATCCATATTTGTGATCCACGGCCGCCTTTGAAACCGTACCGTAGGTTGCTAGTGATGTGATGCATACGCGTTACTGGCCTGCTCTAACCAAAAAAAAGCAAGGCGAAAGCGTGTCTTCATATTTAAAACATCTTAATAGTACACTTTTATCGTCACTTTTTTACCTTTAATTAAGGAATTCGAAAAGATTTAATTACCGTGAAGTTTATTTCCTTTCAAACGGGATTAAAGGGACATTAGAGATAATTATTCCCGAACGAGAGTTTATTTTTTAATTTCCGGGTCTAAATTGATTGATTGGAAAAGTAATTAGAATTTTTATGAGATTAATGATTTATCCACTCTAGCCTACATTGGTTTTTATTTGTATCTATGTTAATTATATAAAGCTGAAGAGCTAATTTGAATGCTCTCATCTCAGGAACTACTTGATTGGTTTTACTTGTTAGATAGCCCAGAAATCAAGGATAAGTGAAGCGGGAATAGCTAGACGTTAGTACTTAATATAAGCCTTGTACTTATTTCCCTTCTAGATTTCTATTGGATGAATGAATGAATGTAAAAGTTTTTATTGTTTAAAGACATAGAAAATAATTTCAGATTTACAATGTTCATTACATCATAATTTACTGTTCGTGGGGTATGTCTATTACCATATCTACAGCGCCAAATATATGTCAACATTATTATTTTTATTTAAAACAAGCGTTTTCGAACACTTGGTGAAACGTGATTTCGAAAACGAACAGCAAGCGTGATGAAGTCCGACCTTTTCTAATTTTCGTCAAAAATTGCTGTTCTAAAAATCAAAGCGACGTACATTTTGTATTCTATATAGACTTTAATTTAATTAGAATGGTCTGTAATCTGTATGACTGGCAACAAACTCCGCTATTTGGACCACAGGTCAGTTATGATGTCACTGAAAATCAGTAGTTGGGGACATTAAGATTAATGTCCTCAACAAAAGGTTATCACATCAGCAGTGATAACGTTTTTGGCATCACACCACCTATTAATATCTATTTTCTATTTTTGATGTATATTTCTTTTTGTGATGCCAAATAAAGATTTGTCAGAAAAGTACCTTCTACGTTTCTAAATTGTGGAAAGTAGACTGAGATTGAAACTAAGCCGACCGTCTAGTGTAGCCACTAATCTGTGACGTCACACCACAGGCTGATTGACAAATGTACGATGCGAGGTCGCTTCAACATTTTAGGTTACCTACGCTACGTTTTAAAGTAAGATATAACACTAGAATTATTCTCGTGACCTTTGCTAAATGGTATCAATACGGGTATTAAAATCTCGTTTAGGTTGATGTTCGATTAATCATCATTCTCAGTAATAATAAAAATACTAAACAGATTATAGAAATGTGTTAACTTGCTTGAAAATTTAAGTCGACACTATCGCCAGAACACAGCTTATTTGTTTCTAACAGCCGTTTTCAATATTCAATCTATCTATCTATATGCCTACTAAATTCAGATATATCTATTGGCACTTTTTTTATTCCAATATCCTACCGACGGACAGCCTGACAGAATGACACTCTTTATTAACAGTTATCAACTTTTAAAAGAGGGCGGGTTAGTCAAAAAATATGCAGCTTATAGTGTGCAATAAAAAGCAGTAGCTATGGCTAACTTTCCTTCGTAAATGCTTCACAGTTCATGTCTTATTTTTCAATAAAAGTTATGATGAAGTTCACATATCTGCCGTCACTTTAAACAAACAATCAAACCATAATCATTTGAAAATTATTTAAAATATAGATGTAAGTCTAAGTACTTTCATTCATAGCGTTCACAACCAAGTCGGAAATACAGATGAAAACTTAATCTATTCTGTCATATTTAAACAAAATGAGACCTTATTTCTTACGATAAAAACTGCATACTTGTTTAGCGAAGGTTAAAGAGGGCAATTCTGAATGAATTGACTCTAATTTGAGTAGATCCACAGGCGTACGCAATAAGAAACTTTTTGAAATTGAAACTTCTTACTGTACATTTTAGCTCGAATTTCAACTGCAATTGTATAAAAGATTGTTAATTTTTATGTAAGAAAATGCACAATATCTCGAAGAAAGAGGCTAACGGTTACGTTGCAACCTACTTACTTATTACGAGTATTGTTAGATTATTTTTTTATGGATTGCTGGCTCAGCTATCGTCTCCCAAGAGGTGCTCATCGTGAGACACCCTGTATAAAATGTATATGTATTAATGTATGGCATTACTTCGTATCTATATATTGTGTATATACTAAACCTTCCAGCCTTTTATCCACATTCATATATTGACTTGTCGATTGCACCACTTGCATTATTATTACTTTTCTTTCCTAGGTTACCTGACTGGCCACATATTGTACGTTCCTAGTTTGTAATTGTATACATATTTTATATATATTGTATACAACAAAGAGTTATTCTATTCTACTGTATTCTATTCTAAATAACAAAATATACTCGGTTTAGAATGACCCTATCTACGCCATCCAATTGAAGTTTTAAGATGTCGAATAACTGGGGCCTAAAAGACTCAAATTGTTTACGTCATCTTGCATCAAATCAGTTCTCAACAAAATAAGAATAGACAAAACGATTTATTGATATCTTTCCCATTTGAAAATGTCTCGCGTAATTTCTGCTCTGGAGACTTTAATACGAAGTAGAGAAGTTTTTTAAAATCTAATCGAATAATGTTTTTCCATTTCAGGTACATACAATTTTCATTGTATTTCTCTTCTGACAGTGAATGTAATCTCCGGCTGAATTTGACGTAAGTTATATGAAAGTTGTTATTTCAGTAGTAATATTTCCTTACTAATGCATACTGCAGATATGCACTGTTCAATTTATATAGATTTTATATATTTTTCTTTATTGGAAACAGTACAGCGACATCTACAGTATGAACATAAAATATAATCTTACTAGCTAAATATACAAAATGCCTCTTAAAAATATTTCACTGAGTACATACGCTTTCGGTTATACAAACACATAACAGAATAACAAAAACCAGTAAGAAAAATCCATATTATTATTATACATACAAAGGATTGAAGGCAAACATAGATGTGCAAATAGGCTGTGTCCTATAATTAAGTTTCACGATCCTCCCAGGAATCGGTCTTATAAAATAAATAAATGTTAATAATTATTCAGTAACATTTAACACTACACCATCTAGTCCTTAACTAAGCAAAGCTTGTACTATGGAAGCTAGATAACTGATAGACATACGTAAACATACTTTTTTTTTTGTAAATACATACATATAGAGTATAGATTACTTAACACCCAGACAAAAAAAATACAATGTTCATGACATAATAATTTTCTACTTGTGGGGATCGAACCCACACCCTCCGGCGCAATAGACCATTGTCTCCACTGCGTCAATCGGGTCGTCAATTCTATATTTTACTATGCTTGTGAACCATCAAAACAATTCAATCGATCAATTAAGATGCGCCTCAATTCGATTAATTAAGTCGATGTTGCACTTAATATTAGTAACCTCAACAATCTCAAAGCGATAAGCCGAAGTCTATATATAACCAGAGGATTATAGACTAACTTCATGAGAGGGTAACAAATGTTGTACTTGCCTCAAAGACTGGGTAAATGTTTGTATGTGCAAACATGGACGATTAAAACGTCTTGATGCTATATATTCATTTAACAGACTTAGAATTATTAATGCCATCTGGAGAGAAAGACCTCTTAATACTAGTTATATGTATGTGCTCATAGAACACATTAAATTATTATTTAAAAAAAAAGTAAATTGCATTCAAAGGTTTTCGAAAATTCGCTCTTCAACTGTAGGGATAGAAGCGACTGCTTTGTTTAAATTTTCTTCCTGTACTTTAATACATTAGGTTCGATCCCCCACGAGTAGAAAATTGTGATGTGATGAACATTGTAATTATTTACTGTCTGGGTATTAATTTGTCTACAGGTAAAATGTATGTATTTACAAATAAAGTATGTTTAAGTATGTCTATCAGTTGACTAGTTTCCGTTGTACAAGCTTTGCTTAGTATAAGACTAAATGGCGTTGTGTTAAATACCCAGGAATATTTATTTTTTATGTTTATTATTTATTTATAAATTGATCGGAAAGGTCAATTATAAGCATAAAACCTCTTTAACGAAATTGATAAATCAAATAAAAAGGGTGACCATGAAACTATACTTAAACTACCTTATGCACATAGTTACATCGCATTTTTTTAGGAAATCTTAGAAAGCACTTTTCTTTCCTGTCTTAAATAAGATATTTTTTCTTGAGAGTCCATATAGTATTATATAATACCACACTGTTTAGATAAACAAATACTTAGTTCGCCTCAAAACAGGATCTCTTTACCACGGAACTAACAAGGCAATTCCATGAAGTACTAACCTACATTGCACTCAATATTAGCTTACTATCTCAAAGCGATAAGCCGAAGTCCTTCTACTTATATCTTATAGACGAACTTCATGATGTTACCTGTCATAGCATGTTCGAGATTGCATCAAAGGGAATGTTTGTATGCGCACTCAAACACGGACGATTCAAACATCTTGATATGTCATATACATACATAATATGGATGATACTCAAATGTCATGGGTATGTATTAACTAGCGGCCATTTTCAATAATGTATCAATGATTATGGATAGATTGTTATGTCAGATTATATGACAATAGATTGACAAAAGTCATAGAAAATGTATCCGTCGTTAGGATATTGAAATCAAAGTAAATGCAAATAGACAGATTTGTCTGACTTTAGTAAGCAAAACAAGGGATAGATAGAATATTGAAAACGGCCGTAGGCTACGGAAATTGTACATGTCCTTGATAAATGTTATGGATTTGTGGTTTAATTGTAGGCTAATTAAATTGCGTTCCGTTGACAAAATTATTAAATAACATTAATTATTTCATTGAATGGTATACTACTACCACATTGTTAAAAATCATACAGCGGTTGAACGACTTTTGACGTTTGCAAAAAAGCCTCAGGGCTGTCACAAATTCAGGTATTACCAATACTTCTTTTACAGTGTCCAGAGATGCTATTTTAGACACTAAAATAAAACTGTTCCCTTCTCATGGTTTAGTGTATTAGACCTTTTGGTTCACTATTCGAGCATAGTAACAGCCTAAAGCTAACGTACAATACTGAACCGATTCTATAGCGATACCAATCTTTTATACCATTTGCCATCACTAATTTTTATCATCTACCTTCACAGTAAATATGATTCTTAATGTTGTACTATATTCCGTAGATATAATTATTAATGTTACACAGGGAAGTAAAAATCTTTTGAAAGGAAGAGCGAGTGGTCAATGGTCATATATCAATTTTTATATAGTGAAAGAAAAATATATTACGATAAATATCTACGATACTCTTTAATATTTTACACGAACAAATTTTCGTCACTCTTGGTAACATGTCCCACAGTACGAACTGAAAATGTCGGCATTTATTAAAGGAGATTTGGGACGCTGTCTATGTGACATCTTCGTGCAACAACAAACCGTCACTTTCAAAAAAATAAGGAAGGAATTATTCATGGGAAATTGAGAGAGGAATGGAACAGGATGGAAGGGGAAAGGGGTGGGAATACAGGGATCGAGGCCCTCGTCCATCATCTGAAACTCTTCTGTCGGGAAGTGGTCATTGCACTGATGCAAGCTTGGCCCAGCAGTGCTATGCTCAGCACCCACTCCTTTATTGCTGAAGATGTTATGCAGCAGAATTACCCTCTGTTGTCTGTCGCCTCTAATATTAACATCGTGAACAATCCTTGAAACTATGATAATACATTATGTTCAATTAATTAGTGTTTTTTGTAACTTCAAAAAATTCCTAATTTATGAACAATTAATAAAAATCCTCGGGGCTTAACTACGGGGGAATCATTTTGTTTGAACTGGCCGATCCACTCTTTTCCTTGGAGGAATAATACCATTCCTCATTATTCTAAACCAAAATTATTTTGTTACTCACAATCACGATGTTGTTTATCCATCTGTTTTCATGGCACATACCATAAAAGTGGAATTTATGAAAACATCAGATAAAACTGTTTGTCGTATAACTTTTCTAATTAAAAAGTTTCCGACCACATCCGTAGTAACATCATTAAATATTTTAAAGTCGTATTAATCATGTGCATTTTCAGTGTCAAAGGAAAGCTTACTAAAAATAATATTTTTATTTTATTTTAATAAGGTGGAATATTTTAATATTAATTTGATGAAAACTAAATACTTTCGTGCATTTAAAATATAGCTTAACTAATCAGAATTCAAATAAATATATTAGATAACTGATATTTTTATGTACTTCTTGCGAAAATTTATGTAATATTTTGTCACCGATATAATATAACGCAGAATTATTTTTCTGCCCTTTATAGATTTGGGTTAAATTTAAATAAAATACAGGATTAATTGATGGATCTGTAATTGTATCAGCATTGTAGTTACGATATAGATGGAAAATTGTTGTGAAAATAATTTAATTTAAGTTTATTTTATTAGTACTAAGAATCTCGAAATAAACGCATTGTAAAGCAGGCAGGTTCCTAAAATTTTAAGGCGTATAATGCCCTGTTACAGTTAAATTATGAGTAAGTTTTTTTTATATAATCAATTAATATTTAATGCAGGCTCATAGAATTTAAAGGAATATTAAGGTTTGGGTCATATGCCATCTCATTACTCTCCAACCGCTAATTCATTTTAAGGTTACATTTTATGTCTGTGGATGATAATAAGTACGTGTTTTAACTAATAAAATTACTTCTGGAATGGAGAATGAAATGTGATATTTGTAGATAAATCTGAAGAATCTTAAGCTATTCCAATTGAATAAGCATAAATAAATGAATGAATGAATATGAATAAATGCTAGCCTGGACGATGCCGTTGTTATTAGGAAGCATATAAATATAGTTATTATAATTATAGTAACAAAACTATTCATTGCAAAATAAATATCATAAGCGCGATGTAGATCCTCTGGTTAAAACAATAGAAAATCATCATTCGATATATCAATTTTATGAATAGAACGAAACAATGAAAATGAAATATTAAACCTCATACCAATTTATATTTATAAAACCTTACACACATTTAGAAATAATATATGAACTTATACACTTACTGTCACTTTCAATAATGTATCAATGATTATGGATAGATTGTTATGTCTAATTAAATGACAATAGAGAGACAAAAGTCATAAAAAATGTATCCGTCGTTAGGATATTGAAATCAAAGTAAATGCAAATAGATTTGTCTGACTTTAGTAAGCAAAACAAGGGATAGATAGAATATTGAAAACGGCCGTTATACAACTGCATAATATAGATGACAGAATTTTCTCGCGGGTTTTAATGTTTACGCCTAATAATCAGGTTTTTAATATAAGGCTTAATTATGTAGGTTTCTTATATTAGTGCAAATAAATGCCTCGTAAAGCAACCTCATAGAATGTAAAGGGTTTGGGTCTGTACGTCATCTCATTAGGCTCCCACCGTTGATTAATTCTTATATTGCCTGTGTTTTTACGTGTATGAACAAAATGTAATATGAAAAATGTACATAAACATTAATGACTTACAATTTTTACGTCACCAGGAGCAGTTGTGATTTTATGAAGAAAATAATGTGATATTCTTCAAATTAAGATAATTTTGTATATGAATTAAAGTAATTCAATTAATATAGTGGAATTGAAAGTATAAGAATGTGTGTTTGTCTTTATATAAAAGTAATTCAAATCGTTTATTTTTCAAATTGGCCTTTTGAAAGCTCTTTAAAAAGGTCACATACACATTTTATTTTTTACTTACCACCGATTCGGTAGGCAGCGTCTACTGAGAACCGGCAACAAACTAGAATTAAACCGGCAAGATCCCGACAAAGATTTTTGTAGTAGTGCGTACAGTTTCCAAGAAAAAAATATTCCAAATAAACGCATCATAAAGCAAGTAACCTCATAGCATGTAAATCGTATTAGGGTCTAGGTCTGTTCGCCATCTCATTACTCTCCCACCGCTGATTAATTCTAAGATTACTGTATCTATGTGTGTATAGAGTATTATGAGGAATGTGTATGTATGTTTCACTTACTTGACTTCATGCATACTAATGATGATTTTATGGAGCATGGATTAAAGAAAAGGTAGTGCGTTGGTCTGATAATTTATTAGAAAAACACTAACTAGGGGCTCGCTTCGAGCTAGAACTCGTGTAATGTATGAAACAAGACCTTTTATTTGATACCACACTCGGCTATATTCATATGAATTCAGAAAATGAAGTGAAAAACGTGACTGTATCTCTTAAATCCACAAAAGCTATAATATGGGTTATAGGTAGCTATAATATGGGATATAGGTTATGATAAAATTAGCCCAAAAATAGCTCAATAGTTGGCTCATCTTCGAACTCCATTTTCTTTGGTCTAAGCTATTCATCTATGACATTTAATCTAAATCTAATAAACAATATTTAAGTTATCGTTGGACAAAGTTCTATATGTCGTTAGTCTTTATCGATGACATACAACGACTTATCATAGGACAAGACCTTAGACCTACATTACATTAAAAAAAAACCTGTGTATAATACTTGTATAATAATGACCTGTTTATAATAATGACCTTAGACATACATTATAAAAAAAACTGGGTATAATATTATAATTATTTTCACAGTAATGTAAGATGAACAATAAAATAATTAAACCAGTTCATGTACAAATTTGTAAAATCACTGAACAGTGATGAGATCGTATGAAATCTCTTAAGACGTACTTCGTTGAATACTATGGCAGTTTAGTTCAAATCGAGCGCGATAAGTAGACAATTCAGTTCGCATGAAATACGTGGTTCAGTTAGTTTTTTTAATTCATACATGCTCCATGTCTTTGTCATACTTATTTTTATTTTTTATTTATTTTTTATGTCTAGTTATCATTAAAATACATTCCTTTGTCTCCAGCCTATTTAAGGTTTTATGGTTAACGTTCATATTTTAAGCATTTTAATATGATGTAGCTTTACGCGTTATATGATACCTCAACGCGTAACTCTCAGTTTTTACGCGTAGCACATAGTCTGAAGCCGTAGCACAGAATCTCAATGCGTAGCTCTCAGTCACAGAGCGTAGCTCTCAGCCATAACGCGTAGCTCTCAGCCATAACGCATAGCTCTCAGTCTTAAAGCGTATCACATTATGTATAGATTCTGTATGATAAAAGAGAACTAATGCCTAAATGGCATTTTCTACCAGTTAACCCTTGGTAGCACGAAGAGATTGAAATCAAGAAGCAGTACAGGTAGTGTAATTAAAATTAAAGAAAAAACACAGCGTGTAACCACACAGCCTCATAATTTATCCATCATATTTCTAATTCCAAAGTAAATCTCTAAATAAACTTGATTTTTCACAATTTTATTACCGACTAATGTGATATTGATTTAGCGGAAAATTTTTGTTTTATTCGTCAATCTATATATTAATTGTCTTATAACCTTTGGTATATAATTACGTTCAGAGATTGTCATTTTATCAAATATTTCCGCGAAAATTTATTCATTAGCTATTCATTATAAAGATTAATAATTCGACATTATTTCAGCCACAAAATTGCATGGAATCTAAGCCAATTTCAATATGGAGCGATTGATAGGAGTAAATTAATAGAGGTTAATCGGTATAGCCGCTTATGGGCAAATTGGCTTCAATAGGAGTGCCTTTATGTGTTCAATTAAGTACCTTGGTGGTCTAGATTATAACCTTGGATCTAGGTTGTTTTAATGAGCTAGAATGTTGAAGATACTCGAGATACTTTTAGAGAAGGCGATGTAGAATAATACTATAGGTTTTTCTGTTAGTTTCGGTTACGGATATTAATAAGATTTTTAAAGAATTCCAAAAATAAACTACAAATTACTAAGCAACTAATTTTGTTAGAAACATTTCTTCTTCTAATATGAGATTTCAATACTACTATCCAACTAATATTATAAATTCGAAAGTTTGTGACGATGTACGTATTTATGTATGAATCTTTCACGCAAAAACTGCTGAACCGATTATGACGAAATTTGGTATCCATATAGGCAAGGGTCCAGAATAAAAAATTGGCTACTTTTAATCACGGAGTTGCCACGGGGTCAGAAGTAACCGCTCGGCCACAGCTTCAGGCGGTGCGACTAGAGGCGCGGCGGGCGGCGCGATGAGCTGTGACC
>LQNK01001810.1:46394-57643 GCA_001586405.1 Phoebis sennae | reverse complement strand
ACAATCTCAAGAGAGACTAGCCAGCTGCGAAGGAGATATAATAGTGCACAAGTGAACGCGCGAACACAGGTGCACTCTTTATTCCTTTACTCTCCTAACCCGATGGGACGGGAGACCGACACGACTGGCGAGAGATTAGGCGCAGGACCGCCGGCTTTACCTGATCTCCGAGGCATATACAATTTTGGCATAATGAGTATTACGTGTCAGAAACCGCGGGACACAGTTAGTCAATACATGTCGGATTAGAATAATTTGCGGCGCGCAGTCGAACATAATATGATTGGATCATTGATGTCGCTCGCGGTCGCTGTACCGGTAATAATTATTAAATTTGCGGTGTGGATATAGGCTTTGCGGTTTCATTTTACTTGTATGAGGAACAAGCTGTTGCTTGGACTTATATGTACCCATTTATTAACACCTTCCTTCCTTTCAGCGTACATGGTAGAACTAAATAAAAGAGTTAATATGTAGATATTTAAACAAGCAAACGCAAAAGCGAGAGCGATCTTTAAAAAAAGATTAGAGGAGTTGGTAAATATATAAGCAAACGCGAAAGCGATCTTTCAGTCTTACTAATATTATAAATGCGAAAGTTTGTGGGGATGTATGTTTGTTGCTTTTCACAGAAAAACTACTGAACCATTTATGATGAAACTTGGTATACATGAAAGATTCTGAATAACATATAGGCTACTTTTCAATCCCGGGATTGCCACTGAATCTGAAGATACGTAGGTAAAGCTTGTTCTGTGAAAACTAGATTACTGATAGACATACATTAATATTTTTTGTAAATACATTCTATAGATAGATAAACACCCAAACAGTAGAAAATTACAATGTTCATCACATAATTTTCTACACGTAGGGATTGAACCCACACTCTCCGGCGCAATAGACACATCCACTGCGCCAATCGGGTCATCAAACTTTCGTACATTATTCCTCAATAATGCTAAAACAAGCCCTCAATGACGCCCACTTAATTAATAGTGCGCTACATAAGTATTCCATACATTACACTGACCAAGGAATTCAATAATGCAAATACCGTCAAATGTATGCGGTGGTATATTTGGCATTTATCAGTGGGTTAAATTATGGACAATTGATGTTCAGTATCAGAAATAATAGTTTTGTGTATTGTATGATAGTTATTAATGCTGTATATAGGATATTGCATATTATAGGTGTTATTTTAATGTTTGAAATGATTTGATGTTTGAAATGCAAGTAACACCGAAAAATTTACTATTTCTCTAGGACAGAAAGATTAAATCATGTTAGCTGTAATTTTAATATCTGAAATGATTTGGTGTTTGCAATGCAATCTACACCGAAAAAGATTATCTCTAGGACAGAAAAATCTGAGTGGAAAGTACAAGGATTCTACTATTTTTGCTGTATCAGTTATCGAGTGCCCATAGTACAAACTTTGCTTAGTTTGGGACTAGATGGCGTAGTGTTACTTGTCCCTGAATATTTATTTATTATTTTTTAATACTGGTAAAGTATTTAGACATTGGGAACCTAGAAAATTTATACAGAGTGATTTTTTAGTCAAAGGGGTTATTCAATGAATTGGTGAAAAGCTGAAGACTAATAATAACTTGGCAAAAAGTTATTATTTTTCCATTTTTAATGACCTGTGAAGAGGAATTATTACATCAGAGCTTGTCAGACTAGCGTTAGAATTTTAATGGGTATGAACATCATTAAACCTTAACCGCAGAACTTATCCCGTTGATATTCGAGGGGTTTCCTGGAGTATATTCCACATGGATGATCAGACTTGAACCAAATTTCTATGAGACCACACTAACACTCAAACTCTTTCGAATTCAAGAATTTTCCAAATCAGTCCATGAATTCCGGAGATATGCGATAACGTACATAAAAAATACAAATTGAGAACCCCCTCCTTTTTTTAAAGTCGGTTAAAAGTCACATTGTAAATTGTACGTTCCATTACGAAAATACTCGCTAACACAATCAAGTCACCACATTGATCAGTCAGCGCCGAATCCCAAATTAATTGTCTTGTTTTGCATTTGCAATGCAAATCTGAGTCTTGTAAAGTTTCGGGTTCGAGTCCGTGTGTAACATTATTATCAGGTTTCACAGTATTGCGAATATTATGTGCTGAATTTGTGTTTAAGTTAATGTGAGCGTTTTGGTTTGTACATCAAATATGGTAAGATACATACTCGTATGTCGAAGTTTGTTGAGGGATCTTTATTGATAAATGATATAATTATTCATTTTGGTTTTAATTTAGAGTAAACTAGCTTCTGCCCGCAGCTTCGCTAGCGTCATATTTGGAACCAAATTTTATAGGTTATGCATGTGTGCACACACACACTAAAATAAATAAACTAATCAGGACTAGGTATTGCGATCATAGTAAAATAATTCCAAATTCAAAAATTGGTGGGGCGTGTAGTCGTGGATCGCACTATGTATGTATTTTTGCAATTTTTGGGCCCTAAAATATGGTGTTTGTTAAAAATTTTTTTTGGACTGAAGCGTTTTTTTATTACTTAAGGTAATGTCGATGAAAAGGAAAAATCTATTGTGTGAACCATTATTTATCGCTATTCTATAACAGAGTAGGTATGCATAAATTACGTTACGAGAGAAAAACGTAGAAAAACAAATGCTATGAATCAGGAGATTTATGGGAGATTGTGACCTTGACGTAAATTACAATTTATTTCAACTTGTCTGTACTTGTTTTATCATTTTTTAGGCGTAGTTTTATGCCAATACATAAATCTCTAGAAAAAAATAATCTTATTCATATAAATACAAATGTTAGCGAGCAAAAAAAAAAAATGGCCACTAAATATGAATTGTTTTTCAAATTAAATTTTTAAAAATTTTAAATACTTTATTTCATATCAGTACATTTATTTTATAAAAAAAAATAATTTCAGAAATTCAGATCACAATATAAATAATACAGAATGGGAAATTTAATACATATCAAAAGATAATAAAATGGTATTTTATAAGCCTAAAAAATTAAACTAGCGGGTCAATTTTAATGTTAAATAGCAGAATCATAAAAATATCTAGGTCTGAGTTATTGACGATTAGATGAATTGCGTAATGTGACCATTTAATATTTTTCAAAGAACTATCTTTCACATATGATGAAAGGAGTCTAGAAGCCGATTTACGAAAACAAAAAATCAAAGCGTTGATTTGTCAAGAAAAACATCCTATATTAATCTAAGAGACTACTTCGAACCATTGTTAGGCCTGAGTTAGCCAACCTTTATCCCTTCATATCTTTGACATAAGGATAATAACATTACCTTCCAACCTCGAAACCTAATTAACGTCTGACAAGAACGTCTAGACTGTTTATAGATAAACAAAAGTAAAAATTCAATATTTGTTCCATAGTAATCAACTATTGGATCAGCTGAAATTATTGTATAATTCAATCGGACTCGTCAATATTCTCGTCTTAGAGCAGGGGTTACCAACCTTTTCTTGGCTTGACTTCTTATATTATTTTTGTTAGAAAGGATCACGAAGATGTGAAGCGGACGGCAGTACATAGCTAAGCGCGGCCAATCTCTACGGAGACCAGTCAACCGCGCGGGATATATAATAGTGCAAAAGTATGAAAAAAATTACTTTATTCAACTTTTAGCACTTACAATGAAGCTTAACTTTGAAAGACGATTAAGTATCGTTTTAATAATGTTTAAGTAATAACATCTACAATAAATATAGAGAAAATTATACTAAACTATCTATAATAAATGTAGAGAAAAAATATATTTATTGTGACATAACTGTATAAATCTCGTATTGTAACAAAAAACGTCCATATAGTTAATTAAATCCTCGCATTTTACGATCATAAACAAATGATAATATTTTATGTCTTTCCCGGCGTAATTATTTATTTTACGAGCTATGACACGGCGAAAGACGTTCTTTTTTATAAGGTAAAGATTAAGGCAATAACATTCCTCATTTTCGTTGAATAAACAAATCAGAATTACATGTAGTTCGTAAATCATGTCACCATTTGAAATGAAATGAAATGAAATTGGAAATGTAATTTCGTTATTGCTTCAATGTTGTAAAGGTAAGAGTTTGGGTTCGATCCCTACGAGTAGAAAATTATGTGATGAACATTGTAATTTTCTTCTGTCTGGGCGTTAATTCATGTATAGTATGTATGTATTTACAAAAAATATGTTTATGCATGTTTGGCAATGGTAAGGGTGTGGATTCGATCCCTGCGAGTAGAAAATTATGATGTGATGAACATTGTAATTTTCTTCTGTCTGGGTGTTAATTTATCTAAACTATGTATGTATTTTCAAAAAGAATACTTAAGTGTGTTATCTAGTTCCCATAATGCAAGCTTTGCTTAGTTTGGGGCTAGATGGCGTTGTGTTAAATGTCCAGGAATATTTATTTATCCAACTTTCTGTTAACCCAATCTTGATTAAATTTCATAGACGGCTAATTTAGACAAACTTTTTTGCAGGTATTGGCCTATTTGTATTGCCATCAAAATCCTTTCAGTAGATTGACACACAAACACCCAAACTTTTACATTTATATTATAAAGTGTAAGAGTAGGATTAGTAGGATATTGCAAAATAAATCAGAATTATATAAGGTGTACGTAACATGTCCCCATAGGAAATGTAATTTGGTTTCTTTGAAAGCTTTTGCAAATTGTGTGGGTATTAATGACGGAACATCAGTATTGGAATGTATTTTGATCAGAGGAATGGTTTTGTTGCGCATGTTTTTAATTTAATCTGAACGGATAAGGTTTTTGAATGTTACGGTTAAAGTGGATTTTGGAAACATAGGATTAAGATTGAAATTCCCATATATTATATAAATATCAATTATACATATGTATAAAGGGGAAATATTTGCTATTTTGTTATTGAATAGGCTTCGAAACTACTTATTTTTACATTGTAGTCCTTCATTATCCTCGATGAACATAGGCTATATAACATTAGCTACGGGAGCGAAGCTAGAAGATCTATATCTAGAGAATACTTACTTTTTATGAGACGTAAAGCTTTGACATTAATGGATTTTATTTTTTTTTTAATTCTTAGTTTATTTGCTGTATTATATATCTTTATACCACCTCCTTGATTCCGTGGTTAGCACGTTAGGTGCTTAAACTGAGAGGCCCCGGGTTCGATCCCCAGTGGACATGAACAAAATGTCTTGATCGGTAAGAGCATAGATGTCTGATGTACTTGCCTCTAATTAAAAATTGATCAGGGAAACGGATTTTAAATCCGCCACTTCGAGAATATGGGACACTACTACTATGTATAGGTAATACATATAAATGTCATATTTTATCTTTGCGTAAATAATTAGAAGTTATTATACCGCCTCTGTTGTGTTTGATAATAGAAGATTGTTATTCAATAATAAGTTTCAAGGTAAAACCAATTAAAGTATCCAAATATATTAACAAAGTCGTATTTGGGAACAATTATGGCAACAAATGCAAATTAAAAAAGACAATTCAATCAAAATCAACCCTTCGTATAGATTCAATTACGATTCCATTGAATGAAACAACAATGACAAATAGCCTTTATTTGATAATTAGATTAATTTATTAGATCATTCAAATGTCTTGAAACTGACATAAAAATTTAACTGCGTATAAACGCATAAGCGTTTTGGGAATACTAGCTGTGCTCCGCAGTTTCACTCGCGTATATCTCCTATCTCCCGTTGCCGTGTGATTTCCGGGATAAAAGCTGTAGTATGTCCTTTCTAGAGTTTCAAACGATCTCTCTACAAAATTTCATCCAAATTGGTTCAGTGGTTTTAGTGTGAAGAAGAAACAGACACAAAGACAGAGCTACTTTCATTCTTTCTTATATTTTAACTATTAAATTTTTTTGGTCATTCATGTCCTACACCTATTTTGACTTAAGTATTACTAGGCATTAAATTTCTTTATCTTTTTAATACACCTCATTAATTTAATGAAAGCGTACTTAAATCATCATCCAAGCTGCAAATTAAGAAGAAACAAGTTAGTCGTAATCAACCCTATATAGATTTAATTACGATTCCATTGGAACTGAGACACAAACAAAACAGGCTTATACTGACAAACAGCCTTTATTTGAGGATCCAAATTAATTAGAACATTCAAATGTGCCTTGTTAACTAAACATTGCAAAAAGCGTAGGATATAGTTGTATTTATTTTAGTGGGTAGAATTAGAAAGAAAGAAAGAAACATTTATCTCGACACACACATAATACACAATATACAATCACATACAAACAAAAAAAAGAAAGAAACGATAGAAGGCATTAAAAAAATGAAAGAAACATATTAAAAGAAAAGAAAAAGTGTGTCAGTGAAATTCTGTATGGTGAGTAAATGCGCGCCGAAAACGGAAAACCACTCAGTGTATCTGTGTCTAAAAGAAGACACAGCACTGATTTTCAGTGGTTCCCAAATTTAAGTTGACGTTTGAAGTCCACAGCAATAAACAAAAAAATAAGAGATATAATAATTAACAAAATATATACAACCGAACATACATAGAGATTTATAAACTACAAAAAATGTTAGATCAATAACTTTTTAACTAAAAAAAATAACGATTTCCTCACACTAAAAATTAGAAAATAATTCTTTTGAAATCTATTCAAAGTTATTGTCTTACCGATTTTGGTTATGTTAAGAATAACAATCATTGCCTCCTAATTCATATAGTTGTACATTTTCTCCGATATCATTTATTTCGTTATTTTGTTAAACGGCAAACCGTTTCTGAGGGACAAAAATCACTTCTGTTAAGGACTGTTCGCGGATGGTTATTCAAAATCAGATATAGATGCATGATATTTTGCAAAATATTAATACAAAATGCTACAATTTTCTGGAAAATAATTAATAATATCCAATAGCAGGCTATTATTAGCAAATATTCTACTGTTTCGAAGCGTTTAGCGTACGAAGCTTCGATAGTAATCGCTTTCGTACGCTAAGCTATAATTTGTTCATTGCGTATCAAAGCTCAACCTATGACAACACAAAGTATTGTATCGAGGTGCGATACATCTCTCTGAGTTCAGTCTACCCCTAGCTGCCGTGGGGGATGGTCGTGCGGCGCGGTGCGGGAAACTCGAGGGAGAAAGTTGTTTCGTGCGTTTTACTGGATTGTTTGGTTTGTGTGAACTTTTTGTTGGAAAATATTAATTTTAAAAGGTATGTTATAGTTGAAGTAAAATACGATTAGTTTGTAGATTTTTAATTATTTAAATGACAATAATTATTATGTTTTAAATACAATATTGCGCTAAAGATACTTTATAGAGCATGAGGTATAAAGAGGTTTCGATTGAATTTAAAAAAAAATATATATTAATGATCCGTAAATAGAATTATTTATTTTTGACCTCTAAAATTCTTTTGCAAACAATTTTCTACTTTTACAATCTCCTAGTTTTATTAAATTTTTCTTCCTTTGTAAACTCGCGGATAATTTTGTCTTACGATTTGAGCGTATAATTAAATAAACAAACAATGCTGGATTTACTTAATAAACTAAGTTAGTATAATTTATAAACAGTATGGTAATTTATAAGGTAGAGTCGGAAAGCAAGCAAATTTCAGCTGATATTTAAATGTAAAATCAACTGTGATTTGTGTGGGTGGTTCTGCCAGATTTACTAATGTTTTTATAACGACTTATTTTTGTCATAAGATTCATTATAGAAAATGCCATCGCTAATATAGGGATCAGTGGACGCAATTATGAGACACTTTTAATAAATAAATAAATATTCAGGGATATTTAACCAAACTTGTAAATAAAGCTTTTAATATGGAAACTAGATAATTTATAGACATACTTAAACATTCTTTTTTTTGTAAATACATACTACAGATAAACACCCAGGCAGTAGAAAATTACAATGTTCATCACATAATAATTTTCTACTCGTGAGATCGAACCCACACCCTCCGGCGCAATTGCCACATCTACTGCGCCAATCGGATCTTTCTAAGTATGCAAATGAATATGAATTCCGATGCATCCAATGCGTACGACGCCAATATTATATTATGTCTTTGCCTAGCTTAAGAAACTCTTTTAGTTTTGAAGAAATAAATATTTTTGTACAAAAATATATAGGTAATTACGGAAAGAAAGAATAAAAGTGAAGTGGCTTTTTATGATATTAATACAACAAATACATAAAATATGAAAAGTTAATTTAAATTACTTTTATTCGAAGAAAAACACCTTTTTCAATTTCAATTGCATTTTATTAATTAATACATTAAGAAGTATAAATTATATTTATTAAAATTGTTACAGTGTTGTTTTATAATCCTTTGTAACCTGTATTAATAATACTTTTGATAAATGCATTCACAATTTTCTTCTACTATTTCCTTTTTTGTGTACACTATTTTGATGTATCTCCTCCCATGTATTTAATATAGCCAGTACATTTACTGTACTGTAAAAATCAACCAATTACGCATTCATTTATTAAATATTAATCAGTACTTTAACTCATTTGTTCGTGTCCAATTAATATTTTTCTATAATATTTATTCGTAGCACATGAAAAGTTGGATATTTCCAATAATTAAATGATCAATACATATCGAGTTCTGTGTTTAATAGCCATCGGTATACTTTGTATTAAACCGGTCAGTTTTATAATTGCAATAATATGTTGTATATTAATGCAGCTTCATTTATAATTATAAGTGATACACTTATTTAAATAAATTCATACTAGCCGCGCTACATGGTTTCAGCGCGCAACTTCTGATCACGCGGTAACGGGATTAAATGTTATTCTTAACCCTTAACTCTATGTATACTAAGTTTCATAATCGGTTTAGTAGTTTTGTCTGAAAGAGTAAAACATACATAGTACGTTGTCATAAGCTTTCGCATTTATGACTTTAGTAGGATTTAATTTTCTTCAATATTATATATGCATTTACGTCACACGTTTGTGACATTTTTACTAAGTACCGACTATAAATGTTGTGTTTCTGGTAATAAGATAAACCTTTTTTACTGCATAACATTGGGATAGGTGCAAGTTTATTCAATAGTTTAGTTTATTCACTCCCACAGGCTTTGGTTAGCGAATATTAATCCTAATAATATTATAAATGCGAAAGTTAGTGAGGATCTATGTATGTATATATGTTTGTACGCATAACGCCCATTCAATATACTACTGAACCGACTATGATAAAACTTCATATACATATAGGAATAAATAAACTAGGAAAGCTCCATTAAAAATGAGGCATAAGTAACTTATTGAATCGTTCAACATCTAATGTCACTACAGTCCCACAACTACCCTCGCATAAAATTATATAAACAATAATAAATTCCATATAAAGGATAAATAAACATTCTAACTTAACACAAAACTTAACATTATTGAGAAGGATTTTGTAAGATGAATTGGAACATAGAGTTTCTACCCCGTTGGTTCAGTTGTGATGACAATGCACTTTTGTGCATGGACGTGACCTGGTTAGGTATGCAGGATTGGCTCTGGAGAGATATATCGTGAACGGTTAATATCAGATACGAGAACACATATTTCATGTTTTTGTTGTAAGGATTGTTATATTCTGTCTACACCTATTTCTCTTTCTTGATGTATTTCTATCCTTCTCTCCCTCCGTCTGTACTTTTTTTTACCGCCGCCTTGCTGAAACATTGGACGCCTGTGATAAATGGTTTGAGGCACTCATGGACTGCAATGTTCTAATCAGATGAGCCGCATAGTCAAATAAATTAATTAACAATATAATATCATTAACTTATCAATAAACTCTTTATAATTGCTTAGAAAAATGTTAATTTATCATACTAAAGAATATTATGTGCTTGTGATGCCATTTTTGATAATTCCAGCATTTAACAACATACATAATTGAATCAGGGGCTAAAATTTGTTTGCCATCTAGTAATAATCTATTAATATATAATATAATAATCTTCCTAGAAAATCGCGTATAAGGATAAATTTAGTCTCACACTCACCGTAAGCCCGTAAGCGCTCATAGCTCAGGGCGTAGATTCTCAGCATACAACTGACCACCGCACGTGCTGATATCTACGTGTCAGTTAAGAATGTTAACTGATACGATTACTATCTACGTTCTTAGAAATTCATATATCTTGGCTATCTATATGAGACTAAATTCAGCCTAAAACTAGCTTAAATCATCCGAACTTCAGCTAGTTTATCAGTTGTTTCTAACAAGCACAATTTTATTATCTTGTAGTATAATTACTCATTAAAATTGATAAAAACTAAAAACTTACGGTCCAATATAAAAAGAGTAAACTTAATCTTTGCTTAAAATCTTCATTCTCATTTGATTCGATGAATGGTCTTAAGTTATTTTGGTACCTAGTAACATTTTTCCCTATATTGCGTATAAAGCTTCAATCCACATCTTCGACGGCCCAGTAAAACAAACAGTTATCTCTAATTAAACCACAGCGGGGTTTGGCAAACGGAAACTTAGCTCATTTGACGCGGACGATCTCTGGACAAGTGGGCAACTTCGTAGCTAAGACTTCCTTGTGTACTGTTTAGTTCACACGTACGTCCTTCGAGGATGACTTTTGGATTGGTTTCAGGCTTAGCTGATTAAACGTTTTCATAATTTTTTCACCAAAGGAAACGAACGAAGGATTTTCATAAAAACGAATTACTGAATACATATCACGTGATCTTAAAATATATTTACGAACATTGTATAACGATCACTTTTTGTTAAATAACGATCTTAATATTTCGTTACAATCTAATAAAGAGGTGGGTAATTGAGTATTGTTTACATGGCTGGTTACATATCATCGTGGTATATTTGTTGTTTTGGTTAATGAAAACAATTATGACTTTGAGACTCATGTAAAATTATCTCCGTAGTATTAAAAATAAACAGTCGCTGAGAAGTGATGCATTTGTTTTCAATTAGTGACGAATTCATTAATTTCTTATCACCATGAAGTATTGAATGAAATGAACATTCATATCGTGTTTCCTACAATTAGGGAAAAATAAACGTAAAAATATTTTGAATCTGTCCTCACGCCCGGAGCAATGACATTTAAGTACTAGTAAACAATCCATTTACTTCACATGCCCTCCATTTCACGTAATTCAATTAGCCAACGGGAAACATCCCTTGGAGAGAAA
>LQNK01001810.1:11999-39405 GCA_001586405.1 Phoebis sennae | reverse complement strand
TTTGAACGTTCACGTGTCGTTCTAGTTTGGACAAACTTCGCGCCGGTCCCAACTTGCTTCGGACAGTTTTGTCTCAAATGTCTCAGTAAACACGTACAATACTAAGCTTTTGTTGGAAAACAAACTTTAAACTAACTCATAAAATTCTATACAATAAGATCGATTGACCTAAATTCACGTATGTTGAAAATATGCGATGTCCGAAGTAAAAGCTTTAGTGCGAAACCGAAAACGAAACAAAAATATATCAAAAATAAATCTTGTAAGGAAAGCTTGACATGTATGTCTAAGATTTCTTAGTTCTTCTACTTCTTTTTTCTTAGGTCTATATTTTATAATATCGGTTGACATTTGACACTTGCGTGGTTAACCTTTGGTGTCGCATAGGGTTAATAACATTTAGAGACCATGATTTTTTACAGCGTTTTTGCGTTTGAGATAACTTATTAAGCTAATAATATCAGTATTATAGCAATATTGTTAATGTTTACAATACAATGTTCATTCATTTCAACATAGTAGAAAGCTTGAAAATCGGGGATTTTAAATGAGTTGAATCTGTAAAGGCAAAGCATAAGTTATGCAAATTCAAACAGCGCTATGCAAACACTGCTTAAACAGTTCTTGTTAAAACTGTCTTTTTTTAGACTTCTTTCATGTGCTTTTGGAAAGATAACAATTATCATTATTCCTGTGTATAATTTGACGTGATTTTTACGGAGTAATAATAATAATAAATCATTTATTATGGTTGAAACAAGTTACACTAAATGCAATTGATTGAATTGATTAACACATGTATTTTCTTAGAACTATAAGAATATTCATACCATCAACAATATTTCATATAAACTAAGGTACGCTACATAGTAAAAGACAGCCGTGATAAAATCTTTAGTTAGGCGGTCCAACTTGAAGATTAACCATTTAATAAACAATCACCTACAGAAATTTTATCAAAATCGGATAAAAGTAGATCCAGATATAATAGTAGGTACATTTTTTTCATACTTACTTAAAAAAGTTCCTCCTGACTGAGTTTCGGCCAATCTTTACACATACCAGCCAACTGCGCGGGATATGTTAGGTAATATATATTATTTCTATCACACTTGTACGGAGATAGATTAGGTGCAGGACCGACGGCTTTACGTGCTCTCCGAGGCACGTGGAAGTTCCACCTAGTTCCAGACTCAGGGCTGTTACTGAGATTCATTTGTCAGAAAAATCCTGATAACATTTAATCATACTTATATACAAACATAATATATACAGACACTCGCTCAGCTTGATTGTGAAATTTATTTAGTTATGAATAGGATGTTTAAAATGTATACTAAATGTATCAAGTCGTACCTTTGTCTGTCTAATCCAATATTTTCCTTAATAAATTTAGGACCAATCAAATTAAGTTTCACTCAGACGTTCTATCGTCTATTTCGCTCGCCTTGAAGTTATTGTTTCTACTCCAAGAATCCAAGGAGAAGTACTTAAATTGAAAACCAATCAGCAATTCAGTAGTAAGGGTAATGAACATTGAAATGGGGGTTACATGTGATCGTTACAGGAACCTTTTGAATTCTAAAAACTATAAATTAAATTCACATTTTTTAACGAAAATTAGCCCTTTAGGGACTGTAACTTTACCAACGTAACAAAACTTTAGTTCGAGGTTCGATTTATAAAAAAACTTTATTAAACTACTGGTTCAACCCAAACTCGACCATGTGTTTTAATGTATAAATCAAGATCTTTCATTACTTTTCGTTCTTTTCAAAAATTTTCAACTTCACGCCCCCTATTTTCGTTGCCCCCCACCTATTTCGCTCATTTTTGTACTCAAGATGTTTCTTTAGAATAGCATAGAATAGAATAGAATAGAAAATATTTTTATTTATGTAAACTTTTACAAAGTACTTATGAATAGTCATTTTTTAAGTTACCACCGGTTCGGAAAGTCGCTTCTATCGAGAAGATACCGGCAATAAACTCGATAGTTTATTTCTATTCTTTGCTTTATCTAATTGAATTCACAATTTCGTAGGTAAATAGTACAGTTACCTAATTAGACTCCCTTAAAAATATAAATACTTTTATGAATCGTTTAGTATTAGCAAACAGATTTAGTTACGTTCTGAACAATTTTTTTTATTTCTATTGGAAATTTGTGGTAATGAACTTTTTGTCCATAAATTCCCTGGATTCAGAGTTACGTTGGTATTGAAGTTGGTTATTACTACTTTTATACATTATTAGTACTTTTATTCCTGTCAAAGTATTTATTCCCTTTGTACTTTGTATTAGAGTGTTCGGGAGTGTATAAAATCAAAAAAGCTTTAAAAATTTATTATATATCAAAATTTATTATCAATCACCTACGCCCTTATTAAACAATTGGTCCTTATCATATATTTCTATAATTATTTTTTACATATGATTTCTTACTTTGTAATTCATTTTCATTCTTCATTTTTAACATCCTTGTGGCCGTAAAAAGACTATGAGCAGCACCCTGTAGCTATACTATACAGTATCTACCAATCCATTTTGAAACTTGTAACATCTCAATATAACAAGTAGGTCGAAGTACTTCTAAGATTTCACTTCAACGGTCAAGTATTGGGTGTAGATTGTTATTAACCTTTAGCTGCTGAGGTAGATTTAATATAATGTAAGTAGTGGCATATATAAATGAGAGAAAGAAAACTAAAGTGAGAGAGGTTGCAAGAATTATTATCTATCCATCAAAGAAAAAAATATAAGAGTCGGTTGAGAGACCGTGGAGTAAATGATGTACATATGTATGTACATCAATTACTCCAAAAAAGGGAAAAAGATAGAGGCGTTTTTTTAAAAGTCAGTTAAAAAAAGAATTCTGGTTCTCTATTTTCTCCTTTGCATCAATTCTCTTGATAATCTTATATTTATTGTGTTTAAAAACAATCGACGTTTTACTAAAACGGCACAAAAATATTACATTTAATAATCTTATTGCTGCAATTTTTTCCACTTTAAAGAAATACTTTAGATGCGGAACAGAGGCAATGAAACGCGAAAATTAAAAAGAGAGAAGTAGTGGTTATTTTATTCTCATTTATGTATTTTACTGACATTAACATCCTTTCTTTCTGCCCTTATCCTACTAGGTGGGATCAGCACGACATGTACTTTTCATCCAAATTCCTCTATCAGCCGTCACCCCCTTAGTCACACCCATACCTTTATTCACACATTCCATTCACACTTTCTTCGGTCTCCCTCTACCTCTCACTTTATCCACATTCATATCCAAGACTTTCCTAACTACATGCCGTTCCTCCCTGCTCCTAGAATATTTTGTTACATATAAAATCACTTGACGGCAAGTGTAATACAAAAAATCATTTACATCAGGATTAAAACACAAACGGTTTACAATCAACACTCTCTTTACATAAAACAAAGACGGGTTTGTTAGGACACTTATAACTAGAGATCTACTGGACGAATTCAGTAGAAAATTCCAAGGGAGATAGCTTAGGATCTAGAGAATAAAACATGATACTTTAATCCCGGAAATCCTACGGAAAAAGGCTATATACGCGGTTGAAACCGCGGAGAACAGCTAGTATCAAATAACACACCAAAAATAATAAATCAAACATGTAAATCAATCTCAAACATCGCAAATACGTGTTTAAAAATACCCTCTTTGCATGTGGTACGTTCTTTGTATATAATCGGAACACAAGGTTCCTTGAAATTTAATTTTCTCGGAAACGACACAGAGACGGCTAGAGAAATATTATCAGCGGAACATTTTCTACGTTTTTCTAAGGATAAAATTCAGTGTACATTTTACTATGACTTTTCTTGTGTATTAGTTTTGTGTGATTAAAAATAAATTGTGTGGATTTAATAACAGTGTATTTGAATGCAATAATATGAAATTTGTCATGGATGAAATTGTAAAGTAAATTGTATGATGGTTGGAACATTAAATGATTTTTCTTAATAACCATTATAAAGTTAAACAACAGAATTTCGCTTTCAATTAGATGTCAAATTAAAGACACTTTTGAGCGTTATTAGTATATATATATATAAAACTCAAAGGTGACTAACTGACTGATATAGCGAACTATCAACGCACAACTCAAACCGCTGGTAGAATTGGGCTGAAATTTGGCATTCAGGTAGATGTTATGACGTAGGCATGCATCCGGTAAGAAAGAATTTCAAATTCCTCGGGAACGGGGAAAACAGACGAAACGTAGGTGAAACCGCAGGGCACTGCTAGTGAAAAATAAATGGTAAATTTTGTTCTATGATGCTCTCAAACCAAAATTGGGCCACAAAGAGACAAAATATAACTGTAATTAAAAATATTCATTTCGACTTTGATTGTATTATAACTAAATACTTCGTTAAGTCCAGCTCCAACATTGTTAAAGTTTCGGTAAAAACGAGGGGCTATTATTTGATTAAGCTGGTGAAAAATTAGCGCAGAGTGGAGTACTCAACTCCAGTGTTGGAGTTTATTTGGCTTATTTCACATTATAAATTTGTTTTCATTTTGTGGCGTTGCAGTTCTCGTATAATGGAATGTAAAGCTCATTTTAATGTCAAACAGGTAGTTGTTTTTTGTAGAAGAAAAGGAAACGAGCATCACCTGAGCGTAAACGGTCTGTAAATTGTAACTACTATTCTAGTAACTACTATTTAATGTAGTGTATTCAATTTAGTAATTTAGTAATTTGGAGAAAAATTCATGTAGATCTTTACATATAATAAAACAGTAACCAAACCATTTTAAATTGTTCATTAATTTCCAACTAAATACATCACAACTACCGAATGGACTTTGATGAAATTTCATATACAGATAGGCCTTTAGCTGATTAGATAGAATACTTTTTATTAATGTAGGAACCCCAAATTAAACGTGAGCATAGCCGTGTGCAGAAGCTATAAGTTTTGATCAGTCTCCCGTTTACAAAGGGATTATTTGCAGTGTTATTCTGATGTACATTAAAACTTATGAAAGTAAATTATAGACGGTATTAGTTTTAGATTTTAGTAAACTAGAGCAGGTAAGCGTAGCATGTTCTTTTGATGTTAAGTGACTAACCGCAGCCCATGAACATCTACAATATCAAAGTGACGCAGTTGCCTTGCTGGCTATAAGGCCGGGGATAGGAAAAGGAGATGATAATGATGCAAATTTGATTAAAATTGGGAGACGAGTAGAATAGCTCACGAATAGAATAGCCCCCGCTCAGCGCACGAAACAATGCAGTACTGCTTCCCGCTGATGGGGTGGTTTCACCGGTGCGAGTTTTTTCCAATCATGAATTAATGTTCAATTCTCACTCATTTTTCGCCTCTCACGACACTTACGGGCAGAAATGAAATGGCGACACGCATATTCTTAACCGTCGTTACACAAATTACAATAATAATTTTATTTTTTTTCAAGTCATAATTTGAGTCAAATTAATAATTTTATACTAATTTCATTTCAACAATACTTTGTTCGGCAGTTCACGAAGATATCTTCCAACTCAGAGAACCAATATTTACACCCAGCCGGACCCAAACTTAAATGAGATGAGATTAAAAACGAAATTCCCTAAGTTTTATAGCGATCAATAATGCAGAACTTTTGTACGGTTTAATAAGTCTGGGAAACTTGCGAAATTGTTTTCTGGAACTGTGGTATTCGCTGCAGTTATGGAATTAATATAAAATATTGAGCACCTTTAGTTTAATAGTTGTACAAGACTTTATTTAAAACTTCGCCAAGTATGTATTGTCATAATTACCATTATACAGGCAGTTTGATTTAGATGAAAGCTTGCATCAAGGAAATAACCACAAAAGTTAAGATTCCACAGATCAGTATGGTGTGCATTGGAAGCATCGTATTACACGGATTATATAGAAAGTCACACAAGTACGTCCACAGTATTGCTACGTATTGATCACATTATATATCCAAATAGTGAATCCTATTTGTAGACAGCCTGTGAACGCTCACCAGTAAACAGAAGATTGACAAAAATAGCATTTTGAAGGTGACAGTGTCTTTTTATGAGTGAGCGGGCTTATCTCACTCAAGATTGGTACAGTACCTTTTACCAATTTTCAGCTTCATATGCGTGTTTTTATGCTATAGCAAGTATGGGGAGCATGCGGTTTACCTGATGTAAACTGACACAACATCAAAATGCCTTGTCGTGTTGAAGGGCAGGGGATAAGGAGAGGATTAATGATAGGAAGTTAGGAGAAATGTTGAACAGGATGGAAGAGGAATGGGATGAAAATACAGGTATACCAATCAGCCGACAGTTTCAGTCTGAAAAGCAATATAGCAATAAAACTCGATAAGAGTATATATTTATTACGATTCTTTATTCTCCTTTAAGAATATCATAATCTGTTATGACAATATTGTGTGTATAAATGGATGTTTTGAAATAGGTATCAAAGGAAAAGTTTGCCATTCTGTAGGTTTATTCTATTGAAAACATGCGCTTCGTTGTAACTTTTAAAGTAAAATATGCTCCTAATGATACACATATGAAAACTTACATATCAATAGAAAGACGTAAGACTAATTGGCTGGATTTATAAAAGGCTTAATTCAATATTTACTTGGATTTTTATTGTAATTTCTTAATTTTAATTTTCCGTTATAAGGTTTTCAAAAATTTCTGCCAATTATAATTTAAATACCCCAGTATTAAAATTATAATTGGATAAAAACACATAGAGCAAGCATTTTAAGACGCATTTTCATTGGTCGTTAGGATCTGCATGCGGGGTGCGGGTTCTGTAACGCATGTCATAGGGCCCGCACTGGGATGAGCGTTTTAACAGGTCGTTATGGAGACCATACACGTTAGGTTCTGCACAATGATTTTCAGGCATACCCGACAGGTATATATACAGTTTCATATTAAACATACACATAAGGGTCTGTTACAGTTACAGTCGGCCTTGAGACTCTATTTACAATTTTTTTATATTCATAGTTTAGGATTTAGCCCTGAAACCTCATTTTAAAATATCACTCTGTATATAAAGAAGACGGGTTTGTTACAACACTTATAACTCAAGATATGCTGGAAAATTAGTTGGGAGATAGCTAAGAACCAGGAGAATGACATAGGATGCTTTTTTTTGAGCGGGCTATACACGCAGGGCAGAACAGGTAAACAAAAAAAAATTGGCGGAGTATGTCTAAATTTTAAAAAGAAATTGTACACACAATGTTTTATACTGCAAAACAGTAGAAATTAATTCCAACGGTTCACTATCTTGTCCTCCATTTAAACACAATAAAGTTTAAGTAGAAAGTATTATAGGAGACAGGAAACTTTTACCGCTGCTTTGCGCGTAAACTTATTGTATTTCTGATTGATTTCATTTGTATTTTAATAATTTCAAATTAAGCTGAAGTTTGAAAGATGTTCCTATAAATTGTATTAGATAGAGAGCAATAAATAATGTAGCCTATGTTACTCGAGGATAATGTAGCTTTTTAATGGTGTAAGAATTTTTTAAATTAGTCCAGCATTTTTTGGGCTTATTCGTTACAAACAAAGTTCTCTCTTTATAATATTAGTGTAGATGGTCAGCGACCATTCACATGGATTGTAGAAAATAGTTCTATAGAGACTTGGCTATTACTTACAGAATATTTTTAATGTTTTATGGTGTGGAAGCCTATGAAAATGCAACTCTTACTATATAAAATTATTTGTTGCTTTTAGTAGAAACTGCAACTGAAAAATGCAATTATACACTCCGCATCGAAATTACGCTAAATGAATTAATTCCTAAAGCTAATTTCGATGCAAATCAATGAAAGATTAAAGCGGAGAAGAAATTAAATTACAAAGATAAAGTTAATCTCGCGAGTCGGATTAAATTCGAGGCTGAGCTAAGACGCAAGCCGCTAACGTTATTCATGTCTGATGAACGATGTTATATTTTGACGGAATTTGTTTACGTTTGTTACGAATGTTTAAATGAGTCTTTAAGAATTGATTTGGAAAATGTCATTCGAATTTTTAATCTGTGCTTTTTATGTGATTACGCACTTGAATAAGTTTTTCAAAGACTGATGAGTGAAAAATTTTTATGTAAATGCTTAAGTAGGTTTGAATTTGACGACAAAATAATACTGGTATAGCCCGTGTGGGGACTGAGAATATGTGTGTTGCAACCCTAGTTCAACCCGTGGGTGTCGTAAGAGGCGACAGAGAATTAAAGAGTAGGAGCCGAGCATTGTAAGATTGGGCCAAGCTCGCACCGGTATAATTTCCACCGCTCCAGAAGATTAGTGTCTATATTTGTACACTTTCTATACTGTACGCTTTTCTTGGTTGTATAATAAATTAAGTTTTACGCAATATCCACTAATGTTTCTTTTTTTACAGAAAAGGGTGCAAACAAGTAGGCGATCCACTTGGCAGTGAGTATTTGTTGTCAATATACCAAAACACCAAATAACATACATTTTATTTTCATTCCATTTCTTTCTTGCTATTAAATTTTCCTCATATATTAATTCAAAAATACACGTGCCGGTTCTGAAGTTCGTTAGCCTTACAGCCTAAACAAAGAAACAGTCATCTCGAAGTTACACAATGTTGAAGTAACATATTGCGTTGAATTTTAGCCCAAACCTAAAAGGGACAAATAGGACCCACATGCGTTTGAAATCAAGATATACATATCCTTATAATTTGAATTAATTTTTAATTAAACGCAAACAAATGTTTATTGGTAACGTTAATTAGAAATAAACAGTTTAAAACGTTCATACTTCTACTACATTAATATTATAAACAGGAAAACTTTGTTTGTTTTGTTGTAATGACTAGGCTCAGAAACTACTGGACCGATTTTAAAAATACTTTCACCATTCGAAGGCTACATCCACGAGTAACATAGGCTATATTTAATAGACTCTTTATATAACACCAAACTACGAAGCGAGCGAAGCTGCGCGGATCAGCCAGTTTTGTAATAAAGGGCCTTTCCTTTATATGATAATATTAGTGAATTGCATCCCTCTTTCTTTGCGCTGCAATTTCGGTTGTCAAAATAATCTCGTTACAGTGTATCAATGCCTTGCTAAATATTTATTAATCGTACAGAAAATCCGACTTTCAATTATTAATATCACTTTTCTAGATAAATTCATATTTAACTCGAAAAGTTATACCTACGTGGTTTAGCTCATACTAAAAGGGACAAATAATCATATCCCACGTTCGCATGAAATCAGGAGATATTCTAACACAAATGAAGACTAATTCAACGTTCCGCGGAATTGACTGTGTTTAGTTTGCGTGACGTCATCGTGTGTAAGCTGTCGGAATGAATAAGCTGCTTTGTATTACCAGAAGCGTGTGTTCACTTAAGTATGATTTGATTCCATTTTCCTTCTGAAATTTATATTAGGATAAATTATGAACTAAAATAATTTTTATGTGGGTAGTTTGAAATATTTTATTATGAGCCAACATTTGTGATGAAAAGTTGTTTGTCACTCTTGCGGCGTGACGCAATAGTTTTCTATAGTAACACAACATATATATTCGGATATAATAGTACATTGACTTTTGTAACCCATAGTTTTACTAAATAAGTAGAGACTAATTCAACGCTCCACGGAATTGACTGTGTTTAGTTTGCGTGACGTCATCGTGTGTAAGCTGTCGGAATGAATGAGCTGCTTTGTATTACTAGACGCGTGTGTTCAGTTAAGTATGATTTGCTTCCATTTTCCTTCTGAAATTTATATTAGGATAAAGTATGAAAGTAGTTACTAAAATAATTTTTATGTAGGTAGTTTGAAATATTATATTTTGCGACAAGATTTGTGGTAAAAAATTGTTTGTCACTCTTGCGGCGTGATGTCATTGTGTTTAATAATAACATAACATATTTATTGGGATATAATAGTACATTGACTTTTTTAACCAATTGTTTCACTAAATAAGTAGAGACTAATTCATCGCTCCGCGGAATTGACTGTTTAGTTTGCGTGACGTCATCGTGTGTAAGCTGTCGGAATGAATAAGCTGCTTTGTATTGCCAGAAGCGTGTGTTCAGTTAAGTATGATTTGCTTCCATTTTCCTTCTGAAATTTATATGAGAATAAAATATGAAAGTTATGAATTTAGTTAAAAAAATATTTTTTTATGTAGGTAGTCTGAACTATTATAATAGGTGACAACACTTGTGGTGAAAAGTCGTTTGTCACTCTTGCGGCGTGATGTCATTGTGTTTAATAATAACATAACATATTTATTGGATATAATAGTACATTGACTTTTTTAACCAATAGTTTCACTAAATGAGTAAAGACTAATTCTAAGCTCCACGGAATTGAGTGTGTTTAGTTTGCGTGTGTAAGCTGTCGGAATGAATAAGCTGCTTTGTATTACTAGACTCGTGTGTTCAGTTAAGTATGATTTGATTCCATTTTCCTTCTGAAATTCATATTAGGATAGTATACGAAAGTAGTTACAAAAATAATTTTTATGTAGGTAGTTTGAAATATTATATTTTGCGACAAGATTTTTGATGGAAAGTTGTTTGTCACTCTTACGGCGTGACGTCATCTTGTTCAATAGTAACATAACATATTTATTCGGATATAATAGTACATTGACTTTTGTAACCCATAGTTTCACTAAATAAGTAGGGACTAATTCAACGCTCCGCGGAATTGACTGTGTTTAGTTTGCGTGACGTCATCGTGTGTAAGCTGTCGGAATGAATAAGCTGCTTTGTATTGCCAGAAGCGTGTGTTCAGTTAAGTATGATTTGCTTCCATTTTCCTTCTGAAATTTATATTAGGATAAAGTATGAAAGTAGTTACTAAAATAATTTTTATGTAGGTAGTTTGAAATATTATATTTTGCGACAAGATTTTTGATGGAAAGTTGTTTCTCACTCTAGCGGCGTGACGTCATCGTGTTCAACAGTAACACAACATATTTATTCGGATACTAGCTGTACCCGCGGCTTGGCGATTGCGATTTTTATTACGTAAAAGTAGGTTAATATGAATTTGCAAACTTATTTCGAGTTTATTTCCATCCCCCCTATTTCAGGGTTCAATTTTTATAGCCTATAACCTAGCTGGGAATTTTCTCGACGGATTGGTAAAGTTTCCATCTAAACCCATCCAGCCGTTTTCTTGTGATGCGCCCCCAAAATCCTAAATTATCCTTAAGTTTAGGATCTAATAAATTATGAAGAAATAGCTAAGTAATGCAAGCGTGAGTGCTAAACACAAATAGAGTCTAATTCAGCATTCACAGAATCGGCTGTGTTTAGATTCCGTGACGTCATCGTGTGTAAGCTGTCGGAATGAATAAGCCGCTTTGTTTAGCGGAAAGCGTGTGTTTTCAGTTAAGGATTTCCTTCCATTTTCCTTCTGATATTAATATAAGTGTAAAGTATGAAAGATATGTATTTAGACAAATTATTCGAAATAGTAATTTTAAAGTAGGTAGTTTGAAATATTATATTATATGCAACATTGTGGTGAAACGTCACTCTGATTCAATAGTAACACAGCATATTGATTCCGATATATAAGCTTACATTGATATTTTTTAACCAATGATTTTACTAAATAAGTAGAGACTATTACAACATTCACAGAATCGGCTGTTTAGATTGCGTGACGTCATGATGTGTAAGCTGTCGGAATGAATAAGCTTTGTATTGCGGAAAGCGTGTGTTTTCAGTTAAGGACGATTTCCTTCCATTTTCCTTCAAAATTAATATTAGAATCAAGTATGTAAGCCATGTACTTAGAGAAATTAATTAAAAATTATTTTTAAGGTAGATTTAAAGTCATTTTGTGACATTTGTGCTGAAAGTTACTTTTGCTTTGTGACGTTATCGATGTAAAAAGTGAGAAATAAATGTGACATATTCGTCTCACATCAAGATATTTGGTAAACACAAATAAATTAATATTCAGGGACAATTAACACCAAACCATCTAGTCCCAAACTAAGTAAACCTCATACTATGGAAACTAGATCAATAAAAGACAAAATGGACACTAATCTAACGTTTCACGGATTTTTTTAAGAACAATAAGCAGACATTTGACCGTCACCCCACCTGATGGAAAGTGTTGCCTTTTTAATTTGCCCATTTGATTTGGTTGGGTTAAGTTTGCGTGACGTCATCGTGTGTAAGCTGTCGGAATGAATAAGCTGCTTTGTATTGCGGGAGGCGTGTGTTTTCAGTTCAGTACGATTTGTTTTCATTTTTCTTTTCACATGCGAACACTTCTGAAGTGGAAATTGAACACAATTAATAAGATTTACGACGCATATTGAGCTAGTTGCAGCAATGTTAAAAATTTCTCAATTCTCTTTTTAATTTAATTATTTTTTCATTTTTACAAACGTATTTAATGCAATTTTGGAATCAAACAGACAAACATAAATATAATGTTTTATATATGTTTTCATTAGTGACCCTATATTAATATTGTTTTCTAACAGCTATTTTCAATGTTCTTACTGTGTAGTTTTTTTTACTACAGACGGACAAATCTATCTTTTTGCACTTAATTTCAATATCTAATCGGTTAACCGTTTCTAAGTATGACTTTCGTCTATGTAACGTCATATAATCTGAGATAACAATCTATCCATAATCTTTGAACATTATTGAAACCGCCCGTAAATTAAATTAAAATCCCAATACTTTTTCTAAATGTATTACAAATAGATACCAAATTATTCAAATGATACATATATCCCAATCTGTCTTATTTCCTATTTCATTAACAAAACGTCTCAAAGATATCCGTAAGAAGCAATAACATATCTATATTTAGCTGCCATCTGATATATTATACCCTTGAGCTAATCCGGTATGATCGAATCCATCTTATTACGACGCGTAATCCGGAATAAAAACCTGTAATGGGATATTGGAAATGTATTTCTTTATTAGGATACGATTATACATCTATTCTTAGTGTATCAATTCTAAAAATTGGCACAACTACAAATATACAGTGTAATTTTTGTAGGCTTCCAGGGCCAAACCCTTATTAAAGAGGAATATTACAAAATAATGAAGTCTGGAAACCGATTTTTTAACGTAAACGGCATCATTTTTGACAATTTAATTTACCGACCCAGGGATCGGCCCCGGACCCGTAGATTTTGTAAAAAAAATCTGTATTAATTCACCTTATTTTTGCAATTTACGTAAATTTCAATTATATTTTCACATTTTCATCTTGTTCATAGATTTTATGGAGTAACACGAAGCGGAGAGTGAAGTTCACTAATTATAAGCAGTGTCTTTAATTAAAATAGACAGTAAGAAATGTGTCACTTTATTTTTTTTAATTATTATTAGAAATTTAAGTCATAGCTAAAATTTGCCTACAAAGGTCGATTGCAATAACAATGAGGAATTCATCCAATACGTCATAAGAAGATTTTTTATTTTAATCATGTAGGTACCAACAACAGCTCAATAATAAACAAACCCAGCAATTCCAAATATCAGCATTTCCCGAGCATCTATACATACATTCTCATAGCCAATGTCATATCCTTAAATGAAGCGAAAAAGATCTGACTCCGCAAAGGACTCCAGACGCAGGTGCGTTCGAGATCTGTTATTTTCTCAATATATTAAGTTAAGGGACCGTCCCAAAGTATTGAATAAAATGCGCTTGTTATTCGGGGATTTTGTTAAACATTTATACTTGGGCTGGTCGTCTTGAAAACGAATGGGCGTTTGCTATGCATGAGTAATCAAATCACGATCTATTCGTAGTAGAAAAATAAAGTCAAATCTGGGGATGGCATGATGTTACGTGATCACTGCGAATGAATGTTCATAGTATATGTATTAGAGTAGAATAACAAAAATAATAAATCTGCCTCTACAGTTTATATAACTAAAATGAAACATTGTCCCATTACAAAAACTATATTTCGAGAGCTAGGGCTATGTTTTGGGGAGGTTTTGAGGCAAATTGAAAACGTGTCTGATGTTTTTCCTATTATACCTTGACATGGAACTATAGACCTGACCGGTAGAACCCACCAAAAAGAGCCTTTTTAGAATAATATATTTATATAATACTGTATTAGCGTATTCAAAGAAACTTTTCAGCTTTATATTATCTATTACTATTGTTATACATATACCCAAACTGCCTAGTGATTTTTCAAACACCACTCTTTCCTTATCCACCACCACTAATATTCTAAAACTACGTAATTGTTTGACAAAAACTTACTTTGCCCTTTACCTCCTCGAATTTGAACAGAATGAACTTAACAAAATACATTTCAAGACGGTCCTCACTATACCTTATTCATACTAAGTCATGCACCCAGTCCGAACTTACACAAAGGAACTAACTCGATATGACTCCATTATACCTATTCAAATAACCGCCAACTTCAGAGCTAGCCTAATGGTCGGAATGGATTTGATAAAACTTGGAACTACTTTATTTGTAAACTAACAATTCGCAAGTTTTTCCATCAGGGCAATGTTAGCAAGTTATATTGGAAAGTTCTGGACGAAGTTAGCAACACGACAATTAGTGTAGGTGTGAGGTGACAAAAGGTTCGTGTATTGAATTAAACAACAGGGGAAGTTTCAATGACGAGCGATAGTTTTATACCTGATAAAGGACTTGTAGTGTCAGCTAATATTTGCTTTCTTTGTTGATATAAACGTACGTGCATATTCCTAAGCCCCCTCTACACATCAGCAGATGCTTACGTGGACGTGAAGACGGGGTTATATGTGTATTCGTAGACAGCCGTAGTAGGTAATTTATGTCTGTCGATGCAACCGCCAACTATCAATATTTAGCGTCTGCCGATGTGTAAAGGAGGCTTAACATATATTCAAGGATGTGTACAATGTGGATGTGAGCAAAACATCTCGAATCCTATTAAAAGTCGTAAATGTGGGAGTTTGGATGTTTGTCTGTAAATCACACCGCAATTACTGAGCAGTTTATGGTGAAACATCGTGTACATAATATGCTACCATTTATTGCTTATTTAATGCCATCCAAATAGCGGATAGAAGCTTTTAATAATATTGACGTAGGAGTCGGTAATATTCATGTTAGGACAATTTATTAATTCACCTTCAAATTCGACGTGTTCTTCTTTCTGCATTTGCCTACGAAATCTTATCAACGATTTTCTATGATAAACGATATCTCAGTTATCATTGGACATATAAACATACAGTCGCAAATCGGCCATTTGGACTCTTAAGACCTTGCTTCGCTCAATAAATTTTACTAAGATTTGGAATAAAACAATTTTTCTAGATATTTTTTGAGCTAAATTTAGAACGACGTGCAATTTGAAGAGAATCAGTAATTACAATTTCAAAAAACTATTTCAGACGCAAATAACATAACAAGCTAAATAATTTCGTCAAGTCATTGAACTAGCCTTCAGTTATTCGTATTCAAGGCAATTATGAGTGGGTAGCAATAAACTAATTTGTAAGCCTTTTGAAAACTTGCCAGGCAGTTCAAGGGTCGGGATCAAGCGGTTATTCTAAAATTAGTTGCCAGCCCCAAACATTTAAACCATATGCGAATGATACCTAAGCAAATAACTATTACCATAGTAATGCAGTCAGTGATTTTAGAGTAGGTTTAGCCGGCTATATAAATTTAGCCGGCTATATAAATTAGCCGGCTATATAAACTAGTGGCTCGCTTCGAGCTAGAGTTTCTTTTGATAATCGCCTTTCAATTGAATTCGCTCATTTTTCTACTGAAGATTTTTGTTTATCTATTTGTGAACAAAATTTTATCAAGACTGGATAAACCGTACTCCAGACATTTTCTGACAAACGTTCTATTTGACCTATATCGTCGTTGTCCCTAAACGATTTCGCATGTTTAAACAAATGAAAATGTCGAGATCGATGAAATTAAATAATAATCAATACTCAAGCTATCGTCGGACAAAGCTTTCCATACTAAAAACCCCCCTCGACCGATATTAGACGAGGCAAAAATATTTAAAAACTGTATCTTCGAGAGCCTATCTAAGATATGACGTTTTCACTTTTATATTTTTATTTATAAAACTATTTTCCACTTTTTAAAAACACACAAAGGCATTTTATAAATTTTTGACGAAGCTAACCCACCATTGCTCTGTCCAGTGTTGTCAATAATAGTTACGAAACCAATTGAATTTGGTACTCTAGAACACCAACTTGAATGATTCAAATAAACATGCTAGTAACATATAGGTATTTGGTCTGACTTATGAATTGACGTAACTTTGTCACGCAAACCTTTTTATAGGATTTTTATCAAAAATCTATTGTTCTGAAATTCCATTACTTGCACAAACATTTAACAGAATAAAAACCAAAACTATTTCCATGTATGCACTCAGCGATTTTGAAATAGGTTAGCCAGCTATATAAATAAATTTAAGAAGATTATGCCATTGGCTTATTCATGAGGTGAGACGGAAGTAGGGGTCTTACTAGCATTATGTTGAAAGTTCGAAAGACCCCAATAAATTGTAACGTGATCGGGGAAAAATATCCCATTGGTCCGAGCAGGCTTACCATCAATTTGACCAACGGGAATACAAAAAATATAAGGTTATATCTGAGAATTAACATAGTTCAAATGTCTACTTAAATCTGATCCATTGTAAGGAATAACAAACAAAGAAAGAAGTTAAAATAAACTGCGTTTAAAATTCATTAAAAAGTATTTTATTTAACAAACCAAGAAAAGACAAAAATAAGTCTTTTAATGGGAAATAATAAAACTTTTAAATATATTTTAAGGTTAAACTATATTATTAAGCTATGTTTTAGAGATCTCACAAAGAAGAAATTCAGATCTTTAATGATCAATAGATAATAGAAAAATATTCAGGGACATTAAACACTACGCCATTTGACCTAAACTAAAAAATAGATGACTGATAGACATAGTTAACATTTTTTTTTGTAAATACGTACACACTATAGACAAATGAGAATATATATATTTCGTACAAAGTAATGTCAAGAGATTTTATTTCACCAACGTTCCTAAAATGCTCTAGAAAACAAGAATGGATAAACTACTCATTTGTTGTCCCAGAGGTCACATTACGTTCACACGGAACGAAAGTTGAAAGAATAATAATTAAAATGATTACATTAAGTGAGCAAAGTTAGAAGATATAACGGACTAGTGTAGACCTCTGAGACTCGAAGTTTTAAGTGAGACGTATCAGATAACTTCTGTGATGATAATTCCAGTTTTTAGGTTATATAAACTTTTGAAAGTGTCAGCTGAAGCGCGGTGCAGTATTTTTAGTTTAATCTTATCAAGTTTTTCAAGTATCTTAGAATACGAGTGGACATTTATTGTACTATAACGTTTTTTTTTTTATAATAACATTAAAAAAACTCATGTATATTATTACACTAACGTTCTCTATTATAATCATATAGATAAAAATATGATAAACTATTATGGTAAATTAACAATAGAGTTCCTTGATTATCCATAAGGTCTGTATAAACTGTATAAATATAAGCTGTACATTTTTTTATACTTCTACATCAGGCAAGTGAAGCATGCGATTCAGCTAGATGTTAAGTGACTGACCGCAGCCTATGAACATCTACAACATCAATGTGTCGCAAATGCCTTGTCGGCTTGAAGGTAGCAAGGGATAAGAAGAGGATTAATGATGGAAAATTGGAAGAAAGGTAGAATAGGATGGGGGAGAAATGGGATAGGTATACAGGCCTTGATATTACAGTTTTTGTATAATAATGATTTCCTTGCGTTATATTGTTTTATTGTTGAAATGTTAAGGTTCTAAAAGTTTTGTTTGTGCCTCTAATTATATTGTAATTGCTCGAATAAATATTTTGCCATTGTTATGTTAGTTCGTGTATTATTTTAGTTGGTGCATTATTAGACTACATTCAATTATACAATCAGCAAAACTAAAATGTATTATTCAGTTTATATTCAGTTCACAATATTTATTGATACAAAATCATGTTACTGTTTAAATACGTGTTGTAATTAACGTAAACAGATATTTGTTGACCATTGTGAATATATTTTCTCTAATTTATTCCGTGCCCATTTAAATTTGAGTACAAAGTTGTTTTTGACCTTAAAATGCATCTAAATATAACAAAATGTTCTGTTGAATTCGAGGCTTGAAAGTCTAAAGAAACGGGGTCAATTTGAAAAGAGAAAAGGCCAAGCGTATTACGCCGTATTTAAGCGACAAAATATCATAATTAGCTTTTTATATTTAAACTCTGTTATAATGGACTGGCACTATCTCGACACGTGGCTGGAGCTCGGGAAATTTAAACTTGTATAAATACCGCTTATATGAGACTCATTTCATTAAATAGCACGCGATTTCGAATTTAAGAATGCTTCAGTGATGTACAGATGACAGACTGCGTGTTTTAACGTGCATTTAAAGGAGTTATTTTATACTGTCAGTTAATATAATAATAATATTAAAATATTCTCTACGTAGGAGCTGAGTTATGTAACATTTATGTATTACAATTGATACAACTGTTCTTGAAGATAATTTATTAGTTCATAATGGTTTACTTTATATTGCTCTATTTGTATAATAATCATTACTAATTAAATATCTATTAAAACGTATTCTATTCATTATTATTTTTCTTATAATACCAAATGGATTTTGATGCAATTCAACACCGTTAAAATGTAATCTAAAGTTAAGAAAACAATTATTTATATTCCTGCGCTTGTACTATACAAGGAACTTAAATTTCAAAATTTTCTACTCTTGATTTTTTAAATAATAATGCCAGAAGACTTAAATCATTATTACGTTATAGAAAAAATCAAAGAATTCATTTAGTGAAGCACTGATTTCCAGTCACACAAATAAGTACTTCCACTATGAGACATATGTGCTTAAAAATATATCTACAAGTGTTGTCTGCTATCAAGCTTCTATATCAATTCCGCGAGCGTTTTCATCCGGTATTAGCGATCAGCCAATTATTTGTATTGTACGGCTTCGAATTAACGTCTGATCGCTAGCAACTAAAGTGATACAGATAAATACAAATACTTGTGCTGATCCGTTTATAAATACAGAGGAATGTTAAACGCATAATTATTTACGATGTTGAAGTACTTAAGTTGAGTTTGCATCATAGTGTTAAAGTACTACAGTGAAGTTCAGTTTGCTTGCATCATGCTTTGTAAATTATGTAGTTTTAAGCCAAATATAGCCCATGTTACCCGTGGATAATTTAGCTTTCGAATGGTAAAATAAGTCTTAAAATTGGTTCAGTAATTTTGAGCCTATTTATTACAACCAAACAAACAAAGAAACAAAGTTTTCCTCTTTATAATATTAGCGTAGATTATTTTACATTATTACTAACTCGATTTTTCTAACACTTTACAGCGTTCACGCGTTTAAAATCTTTAAAAAGTATTTATTTATTATGGAAAGTACATGTGTTAAAATAAACGCAAGTAAATTCTATCAATTTATGGTTGACATTGTAATCCCAAAATATTTTAATGTATTACATTAAAAATAGTATTATTGTAAAAGCCTTTTCAAACAGCTTGTCGGATATCTACAAATTTAGCATATATCTGCCTATCAGTAAATCCGATAAAACACTCACATAGAAATGCTTTTAAAACCCTAATCTTGGGGGGCGTGAAGCGAACTCGTAGAAATGAAAATCCACGATCGACATTTGTTTCACTTGCATTACTTTTAATAGATTTTATATAACTTATAGGCATATTAGCTATGCCCGCGATTTTCCCCGTTTCTGAGGGATTTCTGGGATAATACTAATGTCATTAGTCGGGTTTCAAACAGCCTCTGTACAAAATTTCATCCAAATCGGATTGGAAGTTTAGGCTTTTAGATGAGATAAAGAAACAGACAAATAACGTTATTTTTTATAATAATAGTAAGGTTTATACGAATGATAGTTAAGCTGTTGATTATCAAGATGTTATGCAGCAAAATTACCCTCTTTCGCCTCTTACGACACCCACGGGTATATACGCGACACATGTATTCTCCGAGACCGAGTGAAGCCGTGGTCGGGAAACTAGTTCAGTATATATTTATTCAATTTTATAGCTAATAAACCTATACTTTTACAAAGCACATAAAATATATATTATAGATGATACAAAAACTTAATAATACAGTTATACACTTAAAACATTACTTATTTATTCATTGTAGGTTTTTTACTACAGTATTAATATTCGAATGACCATGATTATTATCAATTTACATACACACAAATTTCAATGAAAGCTTCAAACTTCTTTATTATGATGGATATTAAAACTACTGAGAGGCGCCATACTATACATTTTACGAGCAAACTTCTCGTGCCGTGTTGCAATTTATGACAATTTTCGTAGAAATTCGAATAAAACTTTTATTTATACATTCGAAGATAATCCTTGGAGAAATGCACTAAACTTGAATTCTCTAGGAGCTCAAAGCGTTTTGCGAACCAAGCCAAGCTTGTAAACTGGTCGAATTGGCAGCCTCTCAGTGGCAATTAAATCTATTGGCGTATACTAATCTATTAATTACTAGATATAACAAATTTAAGTTTGTTCCATAAAATACGATTTGTGAAGTGTCAAAGTCATATCAGTATCCACCATGTTAGTATAAGACGTTAGTTTATATAAGACGATACGTAAAGGATTCGAAAATACTAAACACAGAAAATTTTGTCATCTCATTGACATATTGGTTCTAAATTCTAATTAATATCCACTATTTTTATGCCATAGCAGTTAAGCGGAGCATGCGGTTCACCCGATGTTAAGTGCCTGACCGCAGCCCATGAATATCTACAACATCGAAATGTCCCGAATGCTTTGCGGGCTTGAAAGAAACCTCTTCCCTCTTATAAGGAGAGGATTAATAATGGAAAGTATGAAGAGGAATAGGATAAATACAGGCCTCCGGGCATCAACGTACGAAAGACAGTGCAATACTGCTTCACGCCGATCTTCTGTTGTACTCTTTTATTGCTGAAGATGTTATGGAGAATCCCTCTGTCACCTCTTACGTCACCCACGGTTAGAAATGGGGCGGTAAAACACGTATTCTAACACGTTGCTATACGGGTAAAATACAAATATAAATTTTCTTATTGGCATCAATACACTTGGTTCACGATTAAATTACATACATATTCATCAAATGAATGATTTACCCGTGTATTTGCTTTCACAAATAACATTTTTTACACGATATATATTTGGCCAGCCTGTCTGCAAGAAAAAAATATTAAAAAAATAGATGTGCTCAAATTCACCAAAAGACGGTGTTATTTTTAGCCAACCCCGAAAAATACGAAGGTTTTAAACGTATTTTCACTTCTAACTGAAACGTTGTGCACTGTAATTTTATTCTATAAAGTTATTAAATTCGGCACGATTAAAATAAATGATCCACTTAAGCGTAAATCTCAATTACAAAATTACCTCATTTGTCCAATTACCGCGATGCACTAAATTTAATATTTTGTATAATTACGTGGCATCATTAAATTAATTAAAACCGAAGCAATCCTATTATGCTGTAAAAATAACGCAAGACTCATAAATTCAAGCGATATTTCATTAAAAACTTTCTGCTTCACTTCAGATTCCCTTCAATCGATATACGTTCAATTAACTTGTCGTATCGTAAAATGTTTTAAAATTTATAGGTTCAATATTGAATTTTAATAACTTAAAAATTTTCGATGGCTGGAAATTTAAGTGTTTAAATCTGAATTCCTCGAAAATACGAATCGTCGACAAGAGATTTCGTTTAGTTTTCTTATAAAAGCAATTCATTTTAATATAATTATTGTCTATAATACAATATTGCGGTCTTCATTAAGATTTGCCTTTTCAAGGTTATAAGTTCTTCGTCCAGTCGTATCTTTGATTTTAAAAACACCCATAGTTACATAGATTTGATTGATTCGCCACCGACAAGTTTTAAGACTAAACTTTATCAAATTGATGCAATATCTTTAAAAACAGTAGCATAATATGTCATAATAATATATTTTCTTGTTTATTAGTGTTAAAATTGACAGTACTAAAATATGAAAAGTCTTTTTTTCTATTTATTTTTAGATATACTTAAAGTAGATTTAAGTAATTGAAAAGTAAGAGTCATGAAAACAACTGTTGAAGCGTCACTGTTCGGTGGAGATAACATTATGGAATACGCACATATCATTTAAACATCACATCGAATCAACCAATTTCTAAGACACTGAGCACGTCTACTAATAAGAAATTATAAGAATTTACTTACCTTTATCTTTTTTACATCATATTTTATTATTATGATTATCATTTATTATTACGTTTATATTCAATTAGTATGTCTCTTGTTATTGTGGTCGTCATATTTATTTATTAATGGGGCCCACTGAAAATCAGCGCTGCGATGGCTTTCAACGTCGCAGCGTAGGTTGAGTGGGCTTCTCTTTCACGTCATTGCTATGCTTTTATTTATTTTTCATTCCTTCGTTTTTGTCCTGTCTTGTATTGTGTTTTTTTTTCTTTTCTTTTCTATTGTTGCTTCTATTTTACTGTTTATTTCTGTCTTTCTTCTTTTCTAATAAGTCTAACTCGACTAAGAGCTAAAACATTGAATAGAATTGGTTCTGTCCCGATCCATGTATGTATAGTACCCGCCTCAGATTGCTTTAACTGATCTGTATTGTATTCCTTTGATCTATGAAAGGCGGTCAATTGTAAACCTTCGAACGTTCTTTAGCCGTGGTTCGCCTGTTCCTTTATGTTTCAGCTTCAGTAACATGCTGAGATTTTGAAGCTGTAGTCACCTTATTATTTATACATTAATTTATTTATAAGCGGAGGCCCACTGAAAATCAGCGCTGCGATGGCTGTCAACATCACAGCAAAGGCTGAGTGGGTTTTTTTCACGTCACTGCCATAGTTTTTTTTTATTTTTCGTTCCTTTGTTTTTGTCCTGTCTTGTATTGTGTTTCTTTGAAGCTGTAGCTTCCTTGTTATTTATATATTTTTTTATTTATAAGCGGGGTCCCACTGAAAATCAGCACGGCGATGGCTTTCAACATCGCAGCAGAGGCTGAGTAGGCTTTCCTTTCACGTCACTGCCATAGTTTTCTTTTTTTTACATTACTTTGTTTTTGTCCTGTCTTGTATTGGGAATTTTTTTTTCTTTTCTTTTGTATTGATGTTTCTATATGTATCTTGTGTATGGTCTTGTGTGATGTGAATAAATTTTTCTTTCTTTCTTCTTTGTTTCTAACAAGTCTAACTCGACTAAGACTTAAAACATTGAATAGAATTGGTTCTGTCTCGATCCATGTATGTATAGTACCCGCTTCAGATTGCTTTAACTGATCTGTATTGTATTCCTTTGATCTATGAAAGGCGGTCAATTGTAAACCTTCGAACGTTCTTTAAGCCGTGCCCCGCCTGTTCCTTTATATTTCAGCTTCAGTAACATGCTGAGATTTGTCGTCTCGTAAAAGCTTTGATCACGTTTTCCTTGTATTAGACAAAACCGTAATGGTCATCTTACGGAGAATAATGGACGGAGTTCTGTGAGGGTATGATTACGTCTTAACTTAAAAAGGCTAAAATAACTATTGATTAACTGAAACTGCTACTATTTAAATACTTCGAAGATATTCTATGAATTTATATTTAATGAAGGCAAATAAATGATACTACACTCCCATTAAACTCACCTATTTGACATCCCTTCCCCCATCTCTATCTTTGTATCGATATTGGTCATCTTCGAACTAAAGATTTTTTTCTACAAACATTTGTACTTCCATACGCGCTATCTCGACTCTCAGACCTCGATAAGCCCTGTCAAAATATGGTCTTTTGTTATTAAATTGGACTAGACTGACTAACTATAGTTATGTTAGCACACCAAATTATGTACCCTCTTTTACATATTCTATACCCTCTTTTAATAATACGAAAAAAGCTCTCAGAAAAAAACCCATATTCAATTTGATCGAAGATGGAAAGCGTCCGATAATTGCCTTTCCTTTGGCTTCTGTGAAAGAAAATATTGACTCCGTTCCGATCGGTCTTGACGCAAATTTATTCATTACCATGCGACTTGGACTCGAAAGAGCATGGGGTGATGTGAAGTGTCTCATATTGTATTGAATATCGATGAGTGATTTTTTTTCATGGTTAATGTAAACGTATACATACGCATGTTTTGATTTCTCTGGTTTTAATTTTTAAATTCGTGTTGGTTTGCCGTCCCTTCAGATCATGAGTAATGAAATAGAAAGTGCATCCGTGTTCGCGCGTACACTTATGCACTATAATATATCTTGCGCAGTTGGCTAGTCTCTGTTAAGATTGGGCACCGCGTGTATTACTCTCCTACCCTATTCTACTCCTCTTTCAATTTCCCATCCTTTAACCTCTCCTTATCCCTCTTATTTTATAGATGTTCATGAGCTGCGGTCGGTCATTTAACACCAGGTGAACTGCTAGCTCCGCTAACCCGCTGTAAAATAAAAAAAATGGGCAGAAATCAGTCAGCTACTAGGGTTACATACATTAAAAAGGATGACTTCCAAACATCCCATTTACCTCACGGGCTTTGAAAAAAAATGTGAAAAATTCGTATCGAAGTTCTTCGATACTTCAAAATCTTCATTTCTATCTTATCTAAAAACTCGAATCCAATCCAAGTTTAAGAATTCGATCAGGGGAGACACGTTCAAGTTTAAATAACTTAGCATTGAATGAGATAGTTCTGGACAAAGAATTACTTTAGAAAAAAGTATGCCAGCTTTGTTTGTGAGCAGTCTCATTGGTAGCTAGCAAATATTTGTGAACTAAGTCAATAGCAGAATACTAGGAATGTGTATACGTATGTTCATGTCTATAGTTGTAATGACTGTTAATATTGTGAATGTAAAAGATTGGATGTTTGCATGTTTGGGTGATGGATATTTGGCTGTTTAGAGGTGTGTGTGTCAATCACGTCGGAAATACAGTACGGACATTGACGAAATTTCGTACACAGATGAGCTATTAGCTGATGAGGTTATAGGATACCTTGTATTGATCTATAGATAGAGTGTAACTGCATACAAAAGCAAGTAAGTCTGCACGACGATGATCCGATTCATTATCATCATCATTGGCCTTACGTATATTGCAGACGATTATTGGCATTTTGTTTGGTCTAAACAGTGTTTTGGTGCCTAAGCAATCCACTCTGATGATGACCAAATTGGCGCAGTGGATATGAGTGTTTATTGCGCCAGAGGGCGCGGTTTTGATCCCCACGAATTATTATATTATGAACGTTGTAGTTTTCTACTGTCTGGATATTTGTCTATAGTATCAACGTATTTCCAAAGTAAGTAGTAGTAGTAAGTTGTATATGTATGTCTATCAGTAATTTAGTTTCCATAGAAATAGCTTAGTTTTCTGAGCTCGGGAGTAGTGATAAATGTCCCAGAATATTTATACATTTTTTAGAAAAATTAAAAGATGTTCTAAGAAGTAAATCGTCCTTGTATACCCGCCTGTTTGAACATTTTAAATTATTCCCGGAATCCGTTGGATTTACCAGAATATTTTACGAAAATAATTTGGCCTTAACCAAAAGTAATGATTGAAATCTTGTTTTAATCTTTGTCTCTGAACAGGTGGGTATATATTTTTACAGAAAATAATTACAGCAAATAATTAATATTTCTGAAAATCTAGAGTCATGTTATGAATAAAGATAAAAAAATAATAAAATATTTATAAAAATTATATAATAAGTAAAAAGTATATCTAAATTATTTGTTATAATTTTTTATTAGAGTTAGAAAAAATAAACTCATATTATAAATATGAATATTTGGATGTTTAGATGTTTGTGTGTCAATCAAGCCACAACTACTGAACGGATTAGCTGGATTATAATCTATTTTAGGATATTTTTTAAAGATCTATAGGTACTCCATTGTACACGAGCGCCGCGCGTAACAGTTAGTGTAAGATATATTTCACTATAGATAAACGCCAAGAAAAAATAGAGATAAGCAATATACTTGCAACCTCTTTGAAATACTATACATTGCTAAATTCGTAAATAAGAATTCGTATTATCTCTTCTTACAAAACTTATTAATTTGTCAAAATATCTTGGGATAGTTTTTACCGGTTCAGTTTGTTTAAGTTCGATCGGTTCTCATTTTAACAAAACTATCGGAAACTTCGTTCAGACAAATCTGGGGGAATTTATAATCGACTTCGGAACTCGTTTAAAAATCGCTTGCGAGTTATTAATGAATTCGATGGTGTCTACCTTGTTTTTGTCTTTGTTCCGGAAGAATTGATGATTTCTACGGAACGCTGTTAAAATTATATCAGTACATTTAAGCTTCCAAAATTACAAGCCACCAAATGTATTACGATATTTTGTTGTCAATGTTAATATCTAGTACTAGTCTCATTTTTATTTAACAGAATGCACATAGAATATTGTACCTTAAAACACGAAAGATACCTTCACCTTAAATATTCATAAGTTAAATTTAAATACTTTAAAAGATGAAAGACATGAACATGAATTAAGTTACAATATATTTGACGAAAACGCAACATGAAAAACGTAAAATCAGCTAACAGCGCTAAATTACCTTTTCAAACGTCAATTAGAGAAATCAAGCCTTCGAAATTATAAACACAGCATCCACTGCAACTTATTAAGCAGTAATTATCTAAGAAGCAACGTCATTACGTATTTGAGTCTCCCCTACGCAAATGAAGTCTTCATTTCCTCATTATGGGTGTAACATAAAAGTGATAATACTAAAATGTCTCGGCTGCTAATTTCCGGATTCAGATTAGAGAATTTTCTTGGCAATTTATCAAATAAAAAATAAATTTTATATTTAAAAGCTTGGAGAACCTTTTTATCTTTATATCAATTTTTTTGGTAGGAAGGAGAATGATTATTTCAGTCTCGTAAAAACTTATTAAAGTTATTTAATCAGCCTATATTCAATCATCTATCTTTTTCTATGGTTTACAATATTACCCTCATTCCCAAATAATAGAAAGATGAAAGTTTGGAGTTTAGACTAGCTACCCGTATCTAGCGCAAATGAAGCCGCGGACAGAAGCTAGTAAGATATGTTTGCAAGACTTTTAGATCTAAGAGTATTTATTTAAAACTACATGACCCTTCTATGTCGTAAAAATGTTTTCTTAAAATTATAATCCTGCTAAACCCTAACCACAATACATTGCAGAAACAGCCCAAGATAGCGACGCTATAAA
>LQNK01001810.1:0-10895 GCA_001586405.1 Phoebis sennae | reverse complement strand
ACCTACATCCAATACCGAATGATGAAGCAGCATGGCTAATTATTTAATTGAACACATATGCTTCGAATGATATACCTAAACAGAGTTAAGATATCATAAGCTCAGGCAATATCTCTATAAGCGAGCTAGCCTCAAGCCATCGGGTAATCTATAACGTCGAACTATAGTTTGTCTGTCAACCGCAGTTATAGATTGCGCCTGGCACTCACTGACATCCAAATCTGCTTATCATGGAATTTCTCAGATATCGTTAGGCACATTGAGTATTCCTTATTCGATACCAATTATTTTGTGTAATAGTGCCTTATATGTGTGTGCAGTTTTAATAGTCTATTCGTGATTAATATTTCAGTACGGTATTTTACGTGTATACCTACATCCAATACCGAATGATGAAGCAGCATGGCTAATTATTTAATTGAACACATATGCTTCGAATGATATACCTAAACAGAGTTAAGATATCATAAGCTCAGGCAATATCTCTATAATCGAGCTAGCCTCAAGCCATCGGGTAATCTATAACGTCGAACTATAGTTTGTCTGTCAACCGCAGTTATAGATTGCGGCTGGCACTCACTGACATCCGAATTTGCTTATCATGGAATTTCTCAGATATCGTTAGGCACATCGAATATTCCTTATTCGATACGTATTGTTTTGTGTAATAGATTCTTATATATGTGTGCAGTTTTTATAGTATATTCATGATTAATATTTCAGTACGGTGTTTTTACGTCTATACCTTCATCCATCAATACTTAATCAATTCTTAATGATGGAGCAGAATTGCTAATTATTTTAATTTATTTGAACACATATGCTTCTAATGCTATAAACAGAGTTAAGATATCATAAGCTCAAGCAATATCTCTATAATCGAGCTAGCCTCAAGCCATCGGGTAATCTATAACGTCGAACTATAGTTTGTCTGTCAACCGCAGTTATAGATTGCGGCTGGCACTCACTGACATCTAAATTTGCTTATCATGAAATTTCTCAGATATCGTTGAGCACATTGAATATACTTTTTTTATATGTCTGATACGCATTGTTTTGTGTAATTGAAACTTATATGTATGTACAGTTTATATAGTCAATTCACCACTAATATTTCAGTACAGTGTTTTTATGTCTCATCTAATACCGAGTGATGAAGCAGCATGGCTAATTATTTAATTGAACACATATGCTTCGAATGATATAAACAGAGTTAAGATATCATAAGCTCAGGCAATATCTCTATAATCGAGCTAGCCTCAAGCCATCGGGTAATCTATAACGTCGAACTATAGTTTGTCTGTCAACCGCAGTTATAGATTGCGGCTGGCACTCACTGACATCCAAATCTGCTTATCATGGAATTTCTCAGATATCGTTAGGCACATTGAGTATTCCTTATTCGATACCAATTATTTTGTGTAATAGTGCCTTATATGTGTGTGCAGTTTTTATAGTCTATTCGTGATTTATATTTCAGTACGGTATTTTACGTGTATACCTACATCCAATACCGAATGATGAAGCTGCATGGCTAATTATTTAATTGAACACATATGCTTCGAATGATATAAACAGAGTTAAGATATCATAAGCTCAGGCAATATCTCTATAATCGAGCTAGCCTCAAGCCATCGGGTAATCTATAACGTCGAACTATAGTTTGTCTGTCAACCGCAGTTATAGATTGCGGCTGGCACTCACTGACATCTAAATTTGCTTATCATGGAATTTCTCGGAAATCGGTAGGTGCATTGAATATTCCTTATTCGGGGAAAGCATTGTTCTTGAGATCGAGGTAGTAAAGATTAATAGCACGTTCACACCGATCTGTTCTATTTTCATTTTCTTTTGTATTTTTGTTTTTTTGGGTGTAAAGTATATTTGGATGTTGGAAGATGCTGACTGACAGTTAGAGCACTCATTTTTTTACTTTTTTTGTTTATAATTATTTTGTAATTGTATGTATTTCTATTATATTATCTAAATGCGTTCATTGCTTCAAACACTATTTCCTGCCGCGAACTACTGATATGTGGAATTGTTTACCATCTTCGGTGTGTCGGTGTCGTTCAAGAGAAGAACCTACTTCCACTTAAAAGGCTGGCAACACACTCGCGAGATAATTCTGATCATGTCGATGTTTAATAGGAGAGGCATCATACAAGTTTTCAGCTTGCCTCAAACACCTCCCCAAAAATGGTTCTAGCTCTCGCAATATAACGAAAGAAATAATGGTCTGTCACTGTTAATTGCGTGATTATTTAAGGTAATTGTATTTTTGTCATAATTCACTCGTCGTTTTTTGTAAACTTTTTCTTTATATTCTTTCTTTAATAAAAATAAAACTGTACCGTTAAGTCGTGTATATTCACGTACAATTCTGAGTTCACATTTTAGTTCTCCAGATAACATTTTACAAGTGAAGGTTGGGGAGAGATAGCGCCATTGTTGTTAGCTCCTATATCCAGTCCTTTGTGTTAATCTAGAATCTTAGCCATATGTGTGAGAAGTTTCATCCAATGATGTCAGTTACAGACTGTCATGCATTAATTTGCAGGAATATATTTAACTAGCTGTGCTCCGCGGTTTCTCCCGCGTATGTCTGTTTTCACAGTGGGATTTTAATCAAAATACTTTCTTAGAGGATGCCTATGTGATAACATCTACCTGCATGCCAAATTTCATACCGATACGTCCATTCGTTTGGGCTGTGCGTTGATAGATCACTATGTCACTCAGTCAGTCAGTCAGTCATTCACCTTTTAAGAAAATAAAACAATCAATTGAAAATAATCTGCTCTCAGTCGATATCTAATTGGCGTATTTTACTATAAATGTATATTCTCAATTTACAATTGTTTTCATAATAATATAAAGGCTTCGTATTTTGCTCCTAACAAATTGATTGTTATTTGCCAATCAAGCATAAAAATTCTAAATTTAAACTGTTAACATTTTAATGAAAACAATATCTTAAAATAACTTTTTAATAAACAGTCCGTCGTCTTGTTATCCTCAAAGAAATAAAATGTGAATACTAAAATGTGCATAATATTTCAAATTCTATAACAAGCTATGTAAGACGCTGCGCATATCCGGGAAATGTCTCTGTTGACAAAACCCGGAGGCTGTTGAGGTCACAGCGACCGGACGGAGCTTGGGCACAACAATAGTCTACTCGCTAACTTTCATATCACATCGACTCCACAATACACCACCGGATTTTAAACCCTAAACCCAACAGCTTTGAACTCAAAATTGTATATCCGCAACAAAGTATGAAGATGGCACTTTTCTTGAATGAATCGACCCTAATTTGACTAAATCTTCAACAGAATTCCGCTGAAATTGTACCGCCTCGGAACGGTGATTGTATAACATTAAGTAATCTTATATTGCACAGTTTTATTTAAATTATACAGTGGCCTTATTAAATTCGCTATTGTATATAAGTGTTGATATACAGTAGTTGGGTATAAAACAAACGCTTTGTTCCTCGTGGGACCGATTGCTAAGCCACGGAAAATTGTACAATGTTTTAAAATACACGAGAAATTCTGTATTTTTATAACATTATAACGGCATATAAAGCTGAAATGAATGCGATCTTTTGTTGATTCGATTCAATATTATGCAGTCAACTAAAATTTTATTTAAAGATCATTAGCAAGCGAAAACACTAAGACATCGTTAATTCTCCTAATTTTCAATTAAATTAATAATGTACTTCTTAAAATTATCGATATAAAGATAGATCCTAAAACATTAAGGCCAATATTATCTTATAGAACAGGTTTTCGTGGTTTATAAAATGATACTAAAAGTCGCAAAAAACTTTTAATTTGGGTGTCTGTTGTAACCTGACTTCGAAACATGTTAAAAATCACGCTTTCTGCGTCATGCATTCCTATATGACTACGGAACCTAAAGAAAACTTTACTAGACATTCATTTTAGATCAAACCTATATTATAACAGGACCATAACAATAACTGTGATAATCTATACATATAATAAAACAGTAACCGAACCATTTCTGTACATTGAATATTTTTAAAAAAGAGTAATTGGTATGCAATATGTATGTTCTATAGATATCAAAACCATGGTTAAAAATGTTTTTTTGCTGTTTGTCTGTTTGTCTGTTTGTCTGTTTATCTGTTTATCTGTTTGTATGTGCGTCAATCACGTAATAACCACTGGGCAGATTTTTATAAAATTTCACATGCTGATAGACCAATATTAGGTGCAACTTATAGGCTACAATTTATTTGAAAAAAGTATTTTTTAGGGGTTGGCTCTCTATACATGTAACCGGAGGGTAAAAAAATAAATTCGCGAATACATCATTGAATGAGGTTTCATTGGAAAGATCTTTAAAAATGATATCAAGGTTTCTTAATGCGTTTTTTGCTAAAATAAATATTTTTTGAGATATACGCTTCTAAAGTCGTGAAAATGTCATACCACGTGACAATGTGAGATTTTGGTTGAGTGGCGGACATGCCTTTTTATACTCTTAACGTATAGATTAAGACATTAAAATACTCAATTAATCTTCAAAAACCTTCAAAAAATAACTAACTCTCTGCCCGCGGCTTCACTCGCGTGGGCTTCGATTTTCTGTATTTTTAAAGAAGCGCGCTCTGTGAGATTTTAGTAAAACTTATTTCCATAGGAAATTACTAAAAAAACTATAGACATGCGCATATATCACTGGTCCTGCGATCGTAATTTTTTAAAACTTTTGTTGCGCTCCTCTAAAAATACAGAAATTAGTAACCCACGCGTGCGAAGCCGCGGGCGGAAAGCTAGTAATATTATAAATATAACAGAGGTACCTTATACAACATCAATACTTTCGAATGGAAACTTAAAATCCATTAGGTGTCAGATAGTGAATGTAAACTGACCTGTGCGAGCTTGCAGAAACAAATGAGGTTTTCTTTCTTTCTTTCAAATTATTGGTTAAGTAGTAGTCCAGAATTTTCTATTTACTTTTCATTGCATTTTCTCTGCTGCTTCTTAGATCTTTGTCCATTTAAAAATTAACCGTGATTTACGTTCCTTCATTCATTCATTTAATATCCAATAAAAATGTTATTTAGCTATTGATACGCTGAATGTATCTGAGTCTTATGATATTTATTTATTTTCACGTATAAGACGAGGATCCCAAAATATTTTGCGCAGCAAATGGAAACTTTAAATCCATTAGGTGTCAGATAGTGAATGTAACCTGACGTGTTAAAATCCCGTTACGCTGACGTCACACAATCCTATGTGAGTTCGCGGAACCCGCAAGGATTGAATTATTGATTCTTTTATTAAATCTAGAATTTTCGATGTACTTTTAAAAATGAAGAATGTTTTTCGCGAGCGCGCTTGATCTATAATACTTACCAGTAACCTGTGTTGAATTGATACAATTCGTTTTGTAGTATAACGTATAATGAACATGTTGTATATTAATTATATTTATCACAATACTCAATAACTTATATTACGCTCTCACAATAATTGCGTCTTCTTTCTACCACGCCAAAAACAAGAGAGAGTCCAAAAGCGCGGCAATCCGCATTGACCAATCACAATGCCGGATTGCCTTTTAATCGTCGAACTTGCAATAGCTGGCCAGTTATTTAAGGCAGGTTACTGAAAAAAAGGTTTTAATATATATTTAAAAAAAAATTAAAGCAAAATTGCTAATACCTGTATATGCATCTGCTTTTTATTCTCTAATCTGTGCGTAAGTATTTTTCCTTTAGTTTTTAGAAACAAAGAAACTATTAGTTTCTTCTAAATAGTAGTTACCAAATCTCATGTTACCCAACCAAGCTCGCGTTCAAACATTGTAGATTAATTAAGTCTCTTCAGAAAAATATTCGTTAGTCCAGTAAAAATGGCCGGTAATGTACACCACATGTTGTGTCGTATTATTCATTCTGTAATACGTTTAAAATAATAAAGAGCGGTGCTTGAATCGTGTCGAGTTCCGTGATTTATAAAGAGGATGCAGGAGATTTACTGCGTGTTTATACTTGTTATTGTTTTATTTGCTTTTGCGTTTTAATACAATCTTCAAACTTTTACCCGTGGCGACGGGTTAGAATATGTCGCCCTCCTATTTCTACCTGTGGGTACTGTAAGAGAGACATCTTTAACTCTCAAATATTGTAGATGTTCATCGACTGCGGTCAGTCACTTAACATCAGTTGAACCGCAGACTCCGCTTGCCTGCTGTACTTTATAGCGTGCTATGTATATAATTTGTTTCCTGTACCTATTTTGTGGTTGTACATCACCACATGTTATTTCTGCTAATATTTGTAAATTTTTATACAACAACCCATTCTTACATAGCAAGTAGCAACCCAGTCTCTTGATCTATAATTTATACTCCGTGGTATAAAGTCTGTTTTTATAAGCGACTATATAGTATAAATCTTGTGAATAGTAAATAATATACTTTTTAAGGTATCTTAAACGCGGTTTAGTATACATCATTGTATAACAATAAATAATAAACCGCGTTTAAAATTCTTCAAAAAGTATTTTATTTAATATGGAAAGTACTCGCGTTAAAACAAATACGAAAACATACAATCTTGTGATATACAAAGACGAACAACCTAGTATTGAATATACGCATAATTCAATGTTCAACCGATGTAAGAAGATAAATAAATCATCAAACAAGCCATAGAACATCCTCAAAAAACCTTAACAGTTTCATATTATTCATTCCGTAATACGTTAAAATCGTGTCAAGTTCTTTGATTTATAAAAGGCTTCAAAGGACTTACTGCGTGTGAACAGTTATTGTTTTATTTGCTTTCACGTTTAATACAATCTTCAACTGAATGATATTTTTAACACGAATTTTAAACACGGTTTATTATACATCATTGTAAAGCAATAAATAAATAATAAACCGCGTTTCAAATCCTTTTAAAAGTATTTTATTTAATAGGGATAGTAATCGCGTTAAAACAAATACAAGAAAAAACAATATTGTGAATGTTCAACCAATGTTGTAAGAAGATAAATAAATCATCAAACACACCATTGCATTTCCTTCAAAACCGTAACAGATTCATATTATTCATTCCGTAATACGTTTTAATGAAATCATGTCGAGTTCCGTGATTTATAAAAAGGCTTCAAGGGAATAACTGCGTGTGAACAGTTGTTTTATTTGCTTTCACGTTTAATACAATCTTCAACTGAATGATATTTTTATCGCGAACGTTTTATAGTTCTGTGCTAGATGTGCACCCCGATAAAATATAGAAACTGTTAAACTTGCATGAGTACTCATAAAAACTTATGGGTTATAAACTATTGTTTAAAGTTATGGTATACAAGAATTTTAGTGTTTCTAAATTTGGTTAGTGGAACTTGGGGTATTAAGAACGAGTTTATGTTCAAATACTAAAATAACTTTTTGCCAAAAAATAAAGTCGACTTCCTCACTAGAGTAGAAAATAACTTTTAGTGAGAAAGTCGGTTCTATTTTACGACAAAAAGTTATTATTTTTCCCTTTTTAGTGTCATGTGAAGGATAATCACATTATTTAGTCACCATTCAGTTGGTAAACCATCATTAAACCCTAAGCGCAGAGCTTATTCTGTTGATTTTCGAAGAGTTTCCTGGAATATCTTCTACATGGATGATCAGACTTGGACCAAATTTCTATGGGACCACACTGACACTTTACTCTTTCAAATGCAAAAAAAAATCCAAATCGGTCTATAAACGCCGAAAAAATGCGGTAACATACATAACAAAAAAAAACGGTCGAATTTATAACCTCCTCCTTTATTTGAATCGGTTAAAAATAATACTAAACTATAGCCAGCTGAAGTTTCTTGCTGGATGCTGGACGCGCTAATCTCAGAAACTACTGGTCCGATTTGAAAAATTCTTTTAGTGTTAGATAGCCCATTTATCGAGCAAGGTTATAGGCTATATATCATCCCGATATTCCCACGGGAGCGAAGCCCTGGTGCGCAGCTAGTCAATTATATACATACAGTCGTTGCACGAAACTATCACATAGACAGCGTCCCAGATCTCCTTCGATAGATATCGACATTATCGATCGTATTGTTGGACAGCTCTTTCAAGGGTAACGAAAATTTGTTTGTGTAGAACTTAAACGATACTCTTCGTGGATATGTTCTGTAATATATTGCATTTTAAATGTTTCCTTACACAAAACAAATATTATTTAATAATGCGAAACACGAACACACTTATTTACTTCCCAGTGTGTACAGAATTTGTCACAGCCTGAGGCTTTTTTACTTTTTCTTTGTTTCTTCAAATATCAAAAATTGGGTAACCATAGTATGATTATAACACTGCTGTTACTATGATGAAGAGAGAAAGTAAATGATATACATTTAAGGTAATCTGGATATTTTAGAAGAGAGAGATAGAATAATTTTAATTGATCTATAGACATCAGTAATTACGCAAGCAAAGCAACAGGTAAGGGTGTGTCATATTTCTTCTCAAACAAAATGTGTTGAAACATGCCCTTCAAATTTATCTTACAATTCCCTTCGATTATTGATGAAATTTCACTTGTATAAAAATTTCCATTTATAGTAAGAATGATAAGGATAACCTGTAGGTGACATTTCGCTGGAATAATTTTTGTCGGTTACTTTCCTGACATTTTGTTGCCTAGCTACGAAGGTATATCTTATTAGTTTCTGTACATCGCAAATATTTCCCGTTCCCGTGGGATTAATTCGAAAACTATTTAATCCTTGCGCGGGTTTCAAACAATCTACGTACAAATTTCATTCGAATTGATTCAGTAGTTTAAGTCTGAAGAAGAGACGGCGGGTTAGAATACGTGTGTCGCCACCATTTCTACCCGTGGGTATCGTAAGAGGCGACAGAGGTTAATTCTGCTGCATAACGATTGGGTCAAGCTCGCATCGGTGAAAGTACCAACCCCAAGCAATAGATCGGCGTGAAGCAGTAATGCACTGTGTTTCTTACGGCAATTGTAAGCCCAGAGGTCAGTAATCCCATCCTTTTCCTTTCCCTCCTATTCTACTGCTCTCCCAATTTCCCATCTCATATAGTCCAATAATCCCCTCCTCTTCCTTAAAGCCAAGCAAGGCATCTGCAACAGCCTGTGCTGTTGATCATGGGCTGGGAGTCACTTAACATCAGGTGAACCGCATGCTCCTCTTGCCTGCTGCAACATAAAAAAAAGATAGATAAACAGACAGAGCTACGTTTGTATTTAAGTATATTGGTAAGGATTTTCGAAGGTAAAGGCTATAACATGAAATTAATGTTTTCTAATGTTTCATATTTAACTTGTATTAGAATAGACCACCGTTAATTTAGTGGTGAACATTAAGCTATATAACCAAGGGATTATAAGTTCGATCTTTAGTAGAGACGTGAATAAGCATGGTTAAAACTAAACCGCAGAGCTTATTCTGTTGATTTTCGAGGAGTTCCCTGGAATATCTTTCATATGGATAATCAGACTTACACCAAACTTCTAAATAACCACACTGACACCCTTCTCTTTTGAATGGAAAAGGATTTTCCAAATCGGTCCATAAATGCTGGAGATATGCGGCATATATAAAATACGGTCGAATTGAGAAGCTCCTCCTTTTTATGAAGTCGGTTAATACAATTTATCACTTGTGCCTAGGATAAATGAGAATTCTTTATTGTCTCGTATAATAAATTCATAATCTACTATCCTGTAGAATCCGTGTACATAATGTAACTATAATTTTTGTTAAATAAATAACTATAGCTCAATAAATCTACTTATACGCCTTAGAAGTATATTATATTATGACACATACTTTATTTTGTAGGTGAAATATCTCTGAACACGGTTCTTTATCAATTCATAATATGTTTATATTTGTCAAAGGAAATCAAACCCTATTTACCACTCATAAAGTACAATCCCACCTAAACACCATGAAATATTTATTTGATATAACTCTACCCGTTAGATTCGAGGAACTAAATGCAAGCTATTACCAATCATGTACGTATGTAATTGAAATACCGGTGTTAATATAACCGTTTTGAAATACCGGTATTAATATAACCGTTTTGATTGCATTCGCAATTAATTCTACACGTTTCGAGCGACGTATTAATTTTAGTTCAAACGTAATCGTATGTACTCAGTATTGAGATTAGATGAATGTGGGAATTAATCCCATCATGAATTTATAAAAACGACTTTTTTAATAATACTTAGGGGCAAGTAGTTTACCAGCCTTCTGTGCTCTGCCAGACTGACACCCCCATTCTAAGAAGTTACCTTAATTTTACCTCCACTCAGGTTACTTCAAATATAATTTATATTTTGTATTGTTACCTCTTGATGGAACTGCATCTTGATTGATTAGTATATTAATTAAACACTTCACTAGTTCCACATTCGTTTATTTTATACACTATATCGATTATTTATTATAAACTAGCGTTATAGTAGCTAGTCATCACTACATAGTATAAAACAAAGTCGCTTTTTCTGTCATGTGTCATGTTGTATGTCCCTATGAACGCTCAAATCTTTGAAACTACGCAACGGATTTTGATGCGGTTTTTTTAATAGATAGAGTAACTCATGAGGAAGGTTTTTATGCATAATATCATCCATTAAATAGTGGACAAATACTGTTATTTTTGAGGTTTCTAATGTGATGTCGCAAATAATTACATTTTTTCCGCTTACATTGCAAACGCAGGCTGAATCCTACGAGATTTATCAAAATAATGTACTAAGTATTGTACACAATGAAAAGGTCTACAGAAAACTCCGAGATGGTATATGTCTATCTCTTATGGATATCCCACAATAACATTTTTTTGTCATTTACTTT
>LQNK01001809.1:0-11791 GCA_001586405.1 Phoebis sennae | reverse complement strand
CACATGCCCTCCATTTCACGTAATTCAATTAGCCAACGGGAAACATCCCTTGGAGAGAAAACGAAAAAAGACCGAACAATAGATGGCTCTTTAATTTCACGCCTACAATAGCCTTTCAGAGCTACAGAAAGAAATTCGTTTTCCCCTGTTTCCTTTAAATAATAATCTTTTTCTTGTCCCCGGGAATTTGAGTTCAATTGGACAAATTACCTCTTTTGTTTCGGGTGGATAGTGTCAATGGTTTGGCGTTTTTCCTTTGAAAGGGTTTGCAAAAGGTTGATGGAATTCGCTAACTAATATAGCCGCTAATGGATTCATTGTTCTGTTTGGGAATTGTATGAAAACACTAAAAAATTCAAGGACTAACCCTGGACTGTTCTTAAAAAAGATTTTTAGGCCCTTCTCTCATTACGATACGCATAAGCGACGTGAGTCTCGAAGACTAGTCGTCACCACGTATCCCACATACATTTCAATGGAGACACGCACATTAAGCTACCGCTATCTTACGCGTCCGCAATTAGTATCGCGTGACACGACGTGTTGGTCTCTTCTGTGTCGCGTCTCTTACGCATCTCCACACAACAACTAACACACTCCCTAAATTTGGTATTTCCTTGATCTCCATCCATCTCCACACAACAACTAACACACTCCCTAAATTTGGTATTTCAAGGTGCAGATAGGTTCATAGAGCAGTAGTAGTAATCCAGTATTGTGATTTTGTGCGGTGACGTCTTCTGTTTCTGTAGAATAAAATATTGCATGCGTGAATTCAAAAAAAAAAGTTGCACAAACGAGAAATTTGTCATTTTAGTTTTAGTGGAGTTGCAAACTAGTATTCAGCAAATATTCAACAAGAGTATCGTATCCTACTTGTATCGTAATGGGAGAAGTGCCTTAGAGTTCTAGTCGTTTTTCCCTAGTGTGAGTGAGATGGAAGTATTTCTTACCCTGAATGTACCCAACAATGTAGCACGTCGAATGCAACCTGGATATTTTTCTTCGTTTGAATGTATCCGACCTCTTTGGAACACGTACTGTGTCGATTGCAACTGATGCTTTAGAACTAACTAAAATAACTATATATAAGTAGTATTGTTTTAAATATAGTGGAATTGAAAGCATAAAATTGTGTTTGTATAAATAAAAGTATTAGGCAATTCCATCAAGAATTATCAATACAAAGTGTATTAAGTGATTATTGAAAATTGGAGTTTAAATTTTAGTATCAGAATTATGCTCTGTTATAATACTTTAGTTAAACTGTCAATAGTTATGAATTCATAGTTAACTGTCATACAAATTTCAGACCAAATTTGACAATAATGCTCAGGAACGAAATTGTCACAGTTGCCGGAGGTTGAGCGTTATCAAATAGATAAACTACCGCTAAAGTGACTCAGATACCGGTCATTAGTATTAATATTGGAGTCAAACGTTATTTATTTACATTAGTATTTACATTTAGATCATTAAAATTAGTTAGTTTTTTAGTTTTTTCTACCCTTTCCCGATTATTTGCTATTTATCGATTTATTATCCATATGAAAAACATCATGAGTCGTTTTTGCGTGAAGGATTAACAATTACATCTTTACAGACTTCGAATTTATTTATAAACTAGCTGTAGCCGCGGCTTCGCTCACGTGAAATTTCGTCTGTATGACAGATGGATAATGCAAGATTTTGTATACTGCATATAGAATATCTTACAAGTAATTTATTTATTTATTAAATTAATAGGATTTTATCGGCTACATGGGCATTAACCCGGTACATCTTAGATAAAGCGTACCATTAGACAAATAGGGTAGTCCATATTGCAGCGTAACCAAGGTAAAGAGCCATCGCTTGAATGGTTCAAAGTAAAGGCTGTTGGAATTCGATTGCGTCTGAATGGACCTCATACACATCCCATTAGAATACTGAAATCCGTTTGAACTGACTCTTCATATAATCGGTCACTATTCTGTACGTAGAACTGACTCTTCATATAATCGGTCACTATTCTGTACGTAGATAACATGTGGCTCCATAAATATTGATTCATTTTGATATGAAGAGATTGTTTATATTTTATTTGAATTCGCTTATCTCAGAAACTCACACATTGAAAAATTTAGTGTTAGACCATTGAGGCAAAGTGATTATTGAAGATTGAGATGATTGAAGGCAAAGTGTATATTATATTATGCTATGGGAGTATTTGAAAATCAGGTCGTTTTATCTTTTAATTGGATCTTGGTATATTCATGATAGATTATAAAGAAACACAATTTATAAATACTTATAAATAAAAGCGGCCAAGTGCGACTCGCTCGAAAGATTCCGTACTAGACAAACTGACAAACAGACAGACAGACAGACGGATAGATAACGGACGCTTGGTAATAATTGTTACCTTCTAGGTACAGAACTCTAAGAACATCTAAACTAGAATCCTAAACATACATAATGCAAATGCGAATCTCCTGACGTGAAGAGTGAATTCATTATACCAAAAACATCTCAACTAAATTAACTGTTACAACGTACAGTTTGAGCAGTGTATGAATACGATGCTTTATTTCTGCATATTATGAGTATTGAGTATCGCATTGCAATTAGTTTCTTAGAAACAAAGATTTGCCTAGAAACACAGTGTAAAGGGAACAAGCCCCTACTTTCCATTTAATGGAAAAGTGACATAATCTCTCTTGCGAAGGGCGAACACATTACTCTGATGATGACTTAACTAAATTCTTTATTATACTAAACTTTGGAGTCATTGCATTGCATAAAGTTTCTTTTACTCCACAAATACCTTGTCAGTAGATATTGCCTTCCAAATCGGTGGTAAAAATAAAATATTATGTATGTAACGTTTTTAAAGAGCTTTAAAAAAATATGGAAAAATAAACGATTTTAATTTGAATTCTGATGGACTAAGGGGAACAAACTACTCTACTTTCTATTTAATGGGATAGTAACATAATGTCTCTTGCGAAGAGCGAACACATTAATATGATGACGTCTTAACTTGAACCTTTATTTTAGAAAACTTTGGCATCACTGCGTTGTATGAAGTTTCTTGTACTCCACAATTCTCATGGGCTAGGAGGAAAAAACCTAGCTCTACATTCTATTTAATGGGATAGTGACATAGTCTATCTTGCGAAGGGTGAACACGTTAGTCTGGTGACGTCTTAACTAGATTCTTTATTTGAGTAAACTATGGCACCGCGTCGTACAATCGCATCATGGCATTGCATGAAGATTCTTAGAGAAATCCCACGTTTCTCAAGGAGAAAGGGGAACAAACCCAGCCCTACATTCTATATAATGGGATAGTGATATAATCTCTCTTCAAGGGCAAAAACATTACACTGATAACATCTTAACTATAATTATTAGACCACCTCATATAACAATGGCATTTCCTGATGTTTTTTAGAAAACGGTGAAAAAGAAATAAACCTGGCCTTACTTTCTATTTAATGCGAAATTGATCTAATCTATGTACTTATTATGAGACAGATGAGTCCAAATTTAAAAACATCATAGTAAAGAATTCTTCAGTTGAATAATTGAAGCTACCTTAACAAATCTTGTATGTTATTGATAGTTTGTATATGTGAAAACTTGTAATTGGCTCTATTGGTATCAAAAAATGTAAAGTATACTATATTCATAGGCGTAACTTTTCTCTATAAGAACAAAAATGTGTTTAGTTAAAGGGGAGCTCATTTCAGTGATAACATCGTTTACTAAATTCTTATTACAAAAGTCAGCATTACATATTATAAACACTTATAGAATAGCGTACCATTGCACCAAGTTTCTTGGAAAATAGTGTAAAGGGAACAAGCCCAGCCCTACTTTTTACTTAATGCGAAAGTGACATAATCTCTCTCGCGAAGGGCGATCACATTACACTGATGACGTCTTAACTAGATTCTTTTGTGGGGTTTTCCGTCAGAATCGCATTAGGGGAGCGCCGATTTGTCAAATGCAGTTTCACTCATTGCTTTAGTTGGGGCTTTTGTTGGGTGATCTGTTTAGGCTTGACGTATTTTGTTAGGGTGTGAATTATAATTTAATGTTTTCTATTTGATTTAAAAATGCTTATTTACATTTTAAAACAAGTGAGTATTTTAATAAACATGTTAATGTTCCAACTAAATTGAAACAAGAAATTGCAGCTTATAAGTATTTAATATTAATATAACACCAAACTTCTCTAAAAGGTACGGCTAATATTTCTTTATTAAAACCATAACTTTACATTATCTTCAAGATTTAATATCCTTACCCCTAATATATTCTTCTTAAAATTAAATTTTCAAATGAAGCCGCAAAAAGGTTCAATGGACCGAAGTTAGCCAATTTTGTGTTTTTTTTTAACAACAAATTGTTAAATTATGTTGTTGTATAATTTTATGGGCCTACGAACGTTAATTTTTGTGGAATAAAGTCCTTTTTGGGTAATTTTTGTGGGATATATTTCAGCATTTGGACGATACCGTATTTTAAGTAAGTAGATTTCATATACTAAGCGTATATTTGTGTAGGCTTTTTTATTGTGCTTATAGTACACAAAATTTATTGAGTTATTACTGTGACCTCGGTTATAATTATGGGCATTTTTCTTCACATAAAGTCTAACGAAGTAGCTATATTATAATGTTTGACTCTTAATTAAATTTAATTGTTACTAGCTTTCCGCCCGCGGCTTCGCCCGCATGGACTACAAATTTCTGTACTTTGTGGATTTTCGAAGTAGAGGTGGTATGATAATTTTTAAGATTTAGACACGTACGTTGGTAAAAATATATCTCGTAAAAGGTTTAAGTTCGAAGTATATCCTACATTAAATATAACAAAAGTGTCTCTGTTCAGTTTTATATAATTCTAATAATTGTATTTTATTTTTTTTTTAATATTGAAATTTTGGAAATTTGTCGTGTACTCTCAGGATAAAAGAGTTGATGTTTCCATGGATTTAACACATATTTGCTTATGGACGCAAATAATATCTTCTGCATGTTGGTTAGTCTTTGTTGTGATTAGCCGCCATGATCGTAATCTACTTTCGAAATCAAGAGAAGGCTACATTTATCAATAAAAAGTGCCTTAAATAACACTTAAAAGATTAAATTTAATGTACCTCGCATTGATGATGTGTTTTGATGGATCACTTTGAACCCTCATATCATTTTTAATTGGTAACCGATTTGAATAAAGTAAACACTAAAACCTCCAGGGGGCTAGCCGTAATACACAATCGAAAACCGTATTTAAATCGGTTAAGCCGTTTCGAAGTTCACTGCGTACAAACGCCCGACAAACAGACAAACAGACAAACCGACAAACAGACAAACAGACAAAAATTCTAAAAATCAATTGTTTTGAGTTTAGAATCATAAATGAGACACGAAACACTATTTTTTTCTTGAAAATATTAAATGTACAGACACGGCTAGTGTACGATTTTATTATATGTATAGTTTAATTGTTATGTAAAATATTAGGGTATTCATTTTTCATTCCACAAATACAAATTATTCTAATAGATTTTTTAAACTAAAAGTATATATAATATATAAAGTTTTTTAAGGATCAATACAGAATTATTTGAATCTTTTAATTTTAATGACTGAGTTCTTCATTTAAAAATGTAAATTTTAGTTTTTCTAATATATTGATTAAGCGATTAAACTAATATTATTGTATTAAGTTTATATATTGAATTAAATGGGTAATTTTGGTAAAATTTAAGTTTTTATCTGGCAAATAAATATATTTTTATTTTTTATTTTTATTTATTATTTTATTTTAAATTTATAATTGTTCATGGTATCAAATAAATACACCTATATAAAACACACATATTATTTTTTATTTAGAACCGTTGAGTCAAAATCATGTACAAAAGTCAAGTACTAAGAATCTACAATTTGAAATTCATTTATGTAACGTACGCAAATCATAGCTGAATACGTATAATTGAATATTGCAAGTAGATGTCTTGTTAGTGCAGCAAGACTCAAAGGACGTCTCGGACCTAATTTGAGAAGTTGGACGTACTGATGTGAAACATAATACTACTGAAATAGATGGAATTATTAATGCAGTTACAGTATACTTGGTATGACTTTTGAGCTTGTATAAATATAATGAGAGTCCCTATTGATGTATGGGATGGCTGTTATTTATTTCTATTTAGAGCGTATTTTTTTTAATTAATTTTTTTTAAGTATGTCACCGCATATTTCCGCCATTTATGGATCGATTTGGATAATCATTTTTGAATGCGAAAGCGTCGTGTCATTAACAAGATTTAACACCGATTTTGTATAGATTTAAACAAAAAAGAGTTATTTCCTTCTTTTTAGTGATAAAAAGTTGGTTCTATTTTTGGCAAAAAGCTATTTTATTCAGAATCGTTGAGTAAAATTATGTGCAAAAGTCAAATAGTAAAAATCTACAATTTGAAATTAATTTAAGTAACGTACACAAATCATAGCTGAATACGTATAATTGAATATTGCAAGTAGATGTCTTGTTAGTGCAGCAAGACTCAAAGGACGTCTCGGACCTAATTTGAGAAGTTGGACGTACTGATGTGAGACATAATACTACTGAAATAGATGGAATTATTAATGCAGTTACAGTATACTTGGTATGACTTTTGAGCTTATATAAATATAATGAAAGTCCCTATTGATGTATGAGACGGCTGTTAGTTATTTATTTATTTATAATTATCCTGTGCTACTACAGGTTATTTACCCAATGCGACAGTGACTTAAAAGCATTTTTTTTGTATGTTATAGCAGGCAAGCGGGGCATGCGGTTCACCTGATGTTTAGTGACTGCCGCAGCCCATGAACATTTGTAACATAAAATGTCGCAGATGCCTTGCCGGCTTAAGGAAGGGGAGGGGATAAGGAGAGGATTAATTATAAGACATTGAGAGAGGACTAAAACAGGATAGGAGAAGAAATGGGAAGGGAATACACCGGGCACCCGCTTACCGTACGAAACACAGTGCAATACTACTTCACACACCGGGTGATTGTTACACCGGCGCGAGCTCGGTCCAATCGTGCAATACCTCGCTCAGACTCTTTTAGTGCTGAAGATGTTAAACAGCATTATCCACTGTAGCCTCTTACGACACACACGGGATGAAATGGGGTGGCGACTCACGTATTCTAACCCGTCGCAACTCCACCAGGGATCGACCCAGGGACCACTCACTTGCAACGCTTATGCACTTATCAATAAATAATCGGGGCGGTTAAAATAGAATTCATATTTAAAAAATTATATATTATCTGGGAATGACTGTTTGGATTTCGGAGTATTTGTAAAGGAAATCTTTATCATTTTTAGCGATCATAATATACTGAAATAAACACTTCAACAGACAATGTACGCTCGTGAATTATAATAAAATTTCTTCATGTTATTGATAAAATTTTTATTCAAATAAATTCTTTACAACCAGCGAGTTTACGAGTTGATTTCGCAAGAAATATGTAAAAGTTAAACTACAATTTCAAGTTAAAATTGGCGTCGTGCGAACATACATCTCGAATATTACAGTTTCTCTTACTATTATGCAGTTTCTAAATTTAATAGCTCAATATAAAGTTTGGTTGAAGAAAGAAAATACAGGGATAAAATATAATGTTTGTTTAGGAATTGTGTTGCGGGTCTGTTGACAATGCAGGTCGGCTTAGCTCAGTAAATCATTTAAATCCGCCGAATAGCTGACTAAGCTAGGAATGGGAACGTTTGACAAGGTATTTTATTTGCGGAATGTATAGGCTAAATTATGGTGGATTATTATTATTGATATATTTTTATGTTTTTATAGTTAATGGTTAGAGATTTAAGTTAAGTTTACGTTTATTTAAGGCGTTAAGAACTGGTATAGATCTTATTTGAATCTTAAAAATCCAAATGTGAAAGTATGAGAGTGGATGTTTTTTACTCTTTCAACCAAAAACTACTGAACCGATTGTGAGGAATCTTGGTATTCTTATAGGTAACTATCCAGAAAAAACACATAGGCTACTTTTTATCCCGGAATACCCAGTGTAACAGGAGTTACACGAGTGAAACATAGAGGAGTAGGCTGGTAATGAATATTTTCGTCTTCTAAATTATGTAAAATCTTTCTTTATATAAAAATATTGATGGTTATCATATTCAGCAAATAAAAGTATTTTAATTTAATATCTATTCATGCCCATGCTTCGTTGACTATCATCAGATGATATTATGTTAAGCTCTGTACCATCTTAATTTGTTTATCACAAAAAAGTAAAAATACATTTCCAAGCTGAAACAATTGTTATATTTTACAATCCATATAATCTCATCGTTCATTGACACACGAGCTTAACATAAATGCAAAATTGCTATCAATTTGAAATAACCGCGTAAAAATTTTGTCCCAAAATCTGTACTACCCTCATACATACAAATTTACATAGAATAAAAATTCAATCCACAAAAACACGCTACTTTATAATCAAATTATCAATGCGACAAAGCATTCTTATTGTGCATTCATACATTCAAATCATATACAAAAGAATTTCCCATTACACTCTGACGTACAACTTTTCACATATATCATACTTTTGTTGTAGCTTAGTGTGATAATGCTGAGAGATTTTTTAACTTTTTAAATGGTATTCAAATCCTCTCTCATCGGATTGGAAAGTTTGTATTCGATGAAACGTGGATTTAATTTAGAGTTAAACTTGTAAAGCGTATATGACATTAATGCAGTTGTAATTCGATTGGTATCTGTAATAGGGACGATTTCGGTCATGGTAATCTTAACAGAGACTAACCTGCGCAGGAGGTATTACCTATAGGGTACAAGTATGCGGGTGGACACATATCCAATAAATAAATATAAATATTCCTGGTCATTTAACGTTATCTAGTTCAAAACTAAGCAAAGCTTGTACTATGGGAACTAGAAAACGGATAGACATTCGATGATCTTTCGACCCCACCCGGGATTTGAACCCCTTCTACATGAATGCAACCATTAAACAATTACTACCTAATTGGTTGTCAATCGGTATTATCGGTAAGCGATGGATTTGAAATGATTTTTCTGATGATAATAGGTTTGAACCTTTCCTAGACTATTGTCCTTCTATGTGGAAACCATGGTGTATACCTTATGTTTTCATAACATAAACCATATACTAACCAATAATTTGTTAGTTTGCTTAGTACTTATTGACGAACAATTAAGCTTTGAGTCTTACTGAAATTTCTAGGAAGCTCGGGAGGGCTTTTGAAGGAGGCATAGGTACGTAAGTAGGTGGGTCTACAGAGTTGTATATGTTTCAATTCAGAGAATTTAGTATTCTATTTCAATAGAATTAATATCCTCGACTCGCCTTCCTTTACTAAATATAACGTCGTGTTTATATGTATAATAATATAAGTAATCTTTATGTTAGTATGATATTTCTTGATTCATATTGTCAAGGCAAACATGAGGATTATTATTTGTTTAGGTCATAAAGCTTTGGCCTTTTTTATATTATTGCATGCGTTGTTCACCTGATGATAAGCGAGTTTAATGTTATTAATTTTTTTTATTCATTATTGAATTCAGATAAAAATAGTCCATACTTTAAATATATACTTAAGAATTTAGTCAAACGTATTAGGCTTGGTTTCTATAGACGACGGAACGTCTTAGTATAACATAATCGAGACGATGTATCGTTTTGATTAACGAGCGGTTATAATCAACCAATCGGAACCAAGTTTTGGTGGTAATGTTAAAGCCACGTTTATTATAGATACGCTTTAGACTTACGCCTAGAAGGATATTGCACTATCAGAAAGTAAAACGGCTCATTTTATTCTTATAGGTACTGAGCATAGGCATTCGATAAGTGTTATAGTACAACACAAGAGTGAAATGAGGTCAATATTATAACAAACCCATTCTGCTCCACGTAATTAGCTAATTTAGCTCGATGCAACTGCTTATAACTTTCACCACAGTAGCTTAATCCGGAGCCTCAGGCAAAATGGAGCAGATCTAACGAATCTGCTGTATGCAGATGTGTCTTACATTTATAATCATAGAGATTACATTGCTCTGCGCAAACCTAATAAGAGATTATGCCATCTATACTAAGATACGTGTCATAATGTTTGAATGAGTTATGGTAGGTGAAATGCATTGCTTTTATGAGCAACTGGATATGCCCCGTGGTTCTCGTGGGATTTCTAGGGTAAAAAGGTTCTGTGAATGTTTACAGGTTATTATAGGTATTTTTATAAGTTAACGAGAATATTTTTCTACTTTTTTTAAGAAAATTTTAATTCTAAAGAGTCAATCAAAAAACTCATGCTATAAAAATCATGTTTTATTCTTTCAACTACTAAAGAATTTGTTCTTTCCGTTAAAGACAAATCAAAACCAGCTTAAGAATAAACCTTCATAAATTTTTCTTCAAAACACTGAGTTCTTTAAAAGTCTTCTATTTAAGTCGCATGAAAGATGTGTTACTTAGTAAGGGTAAATAAATAATAGCTACTCTCAAGGTGTGCCCGTGAAATAAGTTTCCCATACAAATTATTTATGCTCTCGGCGATTAGGGTTGTCACTCTAAGCCTTCGTGTCGAAATGGATGGACTCTATGGAAGCGTATATATCGTCAATTATCATGCAATTATCTTTGAGCTTTTACTATTTCATTTAAAAAACAGCCCATGTATGTAAAATAAATATTAAATTTATATATTTAATTTAATTTTAGACCCAAATTCGGCGCAGCCTGTATTTTGGGCCCCTTTACATGATTTTTAGTCATTCCATTCCCCCTGTTCTGTTCTACTGCTTTCCCAATTGTCCATAATTAATCCTCTTCGTATTCCCTCCCCTTTCTTCAATCCGACAAGGCATCTTCGACACTTTTTATGTTGTAGATGTTCATGGGCTGCGATCAGTCACATAACATCAGGTGAACCACATGCCCCTTTTGCCTGCTATAACTTAAAAAAAAATAGGTAAGCGGAGCATACGGTTCACCTGATGTTTAGTGACTGATTGCAGCCCATGAACAACTATGACGAAGTGTCGCAGATGCCTTGCCGGCTGTTGTACCATAAAAAATGCTCCAATAAGGGATAAAAGAATTCACTTCAAAAACAATATTTTAAATTATAATATTTGAACTACAACAGGACTGGTGATATATTTCACCTATCTACAAAGCAACTGTAGCTTGTTTTGCCACGCTGCTTCTAATATTTATCAAAGGAGGCTCGAGGAGCTAGCTTAGTTCTGAACATTTTAATCCAAATAGGAATATGCATTTTTCAATGTTACCCGTTCTAATTCTTGTTTCTAGTGTTAAAGGTTATTTAGTCATCATTTGATCTTCAAAACCTTTTCTTGACGATCCAAATGGCGCAGTGGATATGGCAACGGTCTATTGCGCCGGAGGGCGTGGGTATGATCCCGTCGAATATTACGTGATGAACATTGTAATTTCTACTGTCTGTTAAAGTAAGTTCAAGTATGTTATCGGTCATCTAGTTTCCATAGTACAAGATTTGCTTAGTTTGGGAATAGATGGCGCTGTGTTAAATGTCGCCGAATATTTATAATTAATTATTTTTAAACTTGCAAAACTAAGCGCGGGTAAAACCGCATGAAGCGGGTAGTCTGATAAATTATATAATTCTCTTTGAACGTTCACGTGTCGTTCTAGTTTGGACAAACTTCGCGCCGGTCCCAACTTGCTTC
>LQNK01001806.1:0-14533 GCA_001586405.1 Phoebis sennae | reverse complement strand
AAATTTAAATCGCAGTAAAATTTAAAGCTCCCGCTTAGTTTGACTTCCCGCCAAAAAGTCCCACCGAATCTTGGTCATGGTGACCGTTGCCAATGTCTTTATTCGCAATTACCCGAAAATCAAAGTGAAATTCCCCAAATTGGGGAAGAAATATGGCCCAAAATATTATATTCCCCACACACATAAATCAAAGTGGTGCAATTTTTATTTACATTATTTCTTTATGTATAATATAGTAGGGTATATATAAGGTTGAAGGCAGTACAATGATATATTATCATAAAGTTAGAACCAATCCCCACACAATTCCCCAATCGAATTGAAATTACCCGCAAATCGGGGAATTCCCCGCACATTGGCAACGCTGATGGTGACACTGCCTTCGGAATCGGTAATAATAAAAAATAAAATATGTATGTGACGTTCCAAAAGAGCTTTCAAAAAGCCAATTTGAAAAAAGAAATGATATTAATTTGAATCTCGACAGAGATTATAGACCCAGCAGAACTGTATTTTTTTGCCTTCATAACCTAATGAAATAAAAATTCGTAAATAGAAAATAATAAATACAAACTCACAAATCTATTAAAAATAAAGCAATTATATAATTTAAATATAGCTAAAAGCGAAAGTCTTTTATATATTGATCATAAACATATTCTATTAAATTAAAATAAAAATAAAAAAATATTCAATTAAATTATCTTCGTTGTCTTATTCCATCTACACAAATATTATAAGGAGGGACACTTTATTTGTTTGTTTGTAATGAAAAGGATAACGATTTTAAAATTATATCACTACTCGAGAGCTATCATTATCGCCGAGTAACATAGACTATATCCGTGGCTGGCGTGAATATGTTGATATCTCTAAAATAGCAATTTTACAGGGCAGCAATTTTAAACTTTGACGACGTCTGGTAAATCAGTTAATTAGTTTAACATAAGTGTTTCTGTTATTTCTAATGTAATTTTACGTCCTCTTTTAAATGATCATAATAAAAAAACAAAATTTTCCATAGATAGCGTAATAATAGACTTGTCAATTCGTTCACCAGCTAGTTATCAACTTATTCACCGAGTTGTCAACTTATTCACTTTAATTTCACCGAGTTGTCAACTTATTCACTTACATTTATCATCTTATTCACGTTCTGAATAGGGGTAAATAATGTTTAGTTTAATGAAAAAACGTTATTACTGTTGGATATTAAAAATAATATTTGATTAGGCATAGGCATAACAATCAAATCAAGCCATGTTGTTAATAACTAATATTAAGAGCGTTTAACGATTCCCCGCGCTATTGAAAGGTCTAAATAACAATATACCATACACCTTACAATAATACAATTTGAATATCTAAAATATTAGGAAATATTGTCGTATAATATTTAGTACAATTTTAATCTTTGAATAAAGTAATTGTGACATAGAACAAGATAAGTAAACGAAAGTTTTTATAATTTCTGTTTTAACACCAATTTGGAAGCCTAAAATGTAGTAAATCACTGACAAACCTAAGAAAAAAAACATTATCACATACTTTTGCAATTCTCAGGAAAACATTTAGTAGAAGAGATTGTTTGTTTCAGACCCATTTCACACAGAAATTAAAATAGAAAATCGTGAAATTATTAAATATTTCTTGTCAACAAACCGACATTATAACACCAATTTTTCAATCCATTATATAATAATTAATTACTTACAGAAGAGGATATTTACTTCCATAATACAATTAAAATTTTTATAATTACGAATTGTATTATTTTTAAAGAATTTCAGTCAGAGTCACATTCCATATGTGCCCACTGATAAAGAATTTGTGGTTTACCTTTGGCAGCGTCGGATAGTTATGTAACAAAAACATGATCATCATTGCCACAACATTGTTTTTGTTTTGGCCACCACAAGTATCTAAATAAAAAATAGTTCTTTTTCTTTCGATGGCATACTGTTGCAGAAGTGCCACAGACATGGCAATTTGATTTGCTCCTCGAGCCCCTATAGTCCCATCTCACATGTTGCAGGTGCCTTCATTAGATATGAATCGTGTATAGTTAAGTTACCTGTCGTTTGTAAAACGAGTCAGATGTTTTTTAAAAATGGTGTACAACGTCAACTGCAAATGCAGCAACATGCAGCAGTTAAATCTATTTTTTGATCTGTTGGATACCAAAAGCAAACCACTTAACATCAAAAATACGTAGTCTGCTATATATTTTCAAAACTCTCAGAGCAGTTGCGGAAAAAGACATTCTGCTACTAACCTATAGAGTGTTCTGCGAGAGTATAATTCGATACGGTATTTGCGCTTGGGGAGGTATGGCAAAATCGCATCTCATTCTCGTAGAGCGCGCCCAGAGTTGCCTGATTAAAGTTGCATTAAGATTGCCATTTAGACATCCCTCTACGGAGGTGATGAACGAAAGCAATGCACTTAGCGTTCGCAAATTATATATTTTCAATATATTGCAGAGATACCACAAACTTTTTGTACCGAAACTACCGGCAAGGAACAAGAGAATAGACATGGTCCCAGTACCAGTAGTAAAGAGCAAATTTGCAAGTAGGTCTTTTGACGTAACCGCGCCTCATATATACAACATACTAAATAAAAAGATCAACGTTAAACATCAAAACCCACACAGTTTTTAAAAAAGTGTTCTTACATTTCTCAAGGACTATGACTATGACAGTCTAGAAGCAATGTATAACTCTTAAAATATTGTTAAAAATTCTGCTCCCAGTCCAGATTCATAATATGCAAAAAAAAATCTATTTTTCTAATCCATTCTCCCAAATTTACTCCCTTTCACACAACACATAAACACAAACACATACACAAACACACACACACACACAAGTTGGCTTATTCTTATTTTTTATTTTTATTTTCAATAATGTAATTAGTTTGTCAAACTTTACTTTGTAGAATTTCCTAGAGTCACACCTTGGGAAGGAACTGGCTCTCTGAACACAGGTATTAACCTAGCTAGAGAGCCAGGGCCACAATTATTCAAATGTGTCAAATTTTTAAAACAATAAACGCATTTTTATTTTATTTTTTATTTTTATCTTCATCTGCAACTTTAATTTTGTTTGTTTACTAACACACGAGCGAGGCATGTGCCATGATATTCTTAAAATCGTTACTTTTACGGAAATTTTTTGACATCTCTATTTTTTTTATACAATTTGAATACTTAAGCTAGAAGTTCTTAAAAAGAAAATTTAGTCATAACTATACATATTACATTTAAGATTCAGAACTTTTTGACCGTAACTGAACATCTCAATGTATCGCAATTATTAAAAAATATATTTCGGTTGGCCATAACTGGATATCTCAATTTGTCACAATTAAATAAAAAGACCTCAGTTGGCAATAGCATGACACTTCAATTTGTCAATTTAAAATTAGTAACTAAAGAAATTATTAAAGTGTACAAGTTAAGATATCAAATAACAAAAATTATTTTGTGAACTGAGTATAGGTTGATATAACCAAATATCAATGTTCGACCACAAAAGCCTTTGAATCATTAACTTGATATAACGTTTTGTTATATTATTCACGTAAAAATGGTAGATGTCAATATACTACCAAAGGCAATTGTTCAAAAAGTTTTGATCATTTCGAGCTGTAAATTTTTTATATATAAATCCATAACGCGAAGGACGCAATAAGCGCATAAAAAAAAATCCATGCAAGTCGACATGTCAATGTGTTCACGCCAGCCACGGATATTATAGATGTTACAACATTAACGGGAGCGAAGCCGCGGGTATCAACTATGTATAACATATCAATTGATACACAAATGATTGAAACGAAATCAATACAATTGTAAAACATTAAAATAACAATAATTGAGTCACGCATTGTTCATTGCAGGGAAAGTCAGGGAGTGGTTTCCAAACGTCACTGTCCATTGGTCATCGCGATTATATGCTTAATGTGAATTTAACGAGCCTATTCTATTCACTAGCTATGCTTTGGACCAAAAGTTGAAGGCAGTAAAAATGTAAATGCGTCGTCTCCTAAAGGTAACTATTATTATCATGTACCTAAAGATTGTTTCTCTTAAAACTTGAAGAGTTTGGGTATTTAAATGAAAACCACGGCCTAAGCCAAGTGGAGTTCATCTTCCTGTAAGAACTTTCTTAATATTACTATTATAATATTCAACACGTTCAACGCGTGGAATATTTATATTTATACAAATTTATTGTACGTAATATTAAGTGAACTAATTGTTCTTGAAATAAAGTTCTTTAAACCTATAATATTAAATAATGTATAAATATAGAAAATACTCGCATTAAAAAAAAACACAAAAACTATATGGATAAGAAATTGGGCACTCATAGAAAATAACAATTATAGCTGCAACTTGGTTTTTACAGTAGTAGGATAGGAACAAAAGTCTCCTTCAAGCTACTCTTAGGAGGAAGGAATGAAGCCACGATACCATTATTATATAGAGACAGAAATGTTTGATTGTAATTAAAAAATCTAGTTTTGACGTTTGTATGTCAATCACTCAGCAATTAATGAACGGAATTTGATGAAATTTCGGATATAGATAGAGTAATATCTTTATTTGCTAATCCCTATAGGACACTTGCTATTGAACTATAGGGATATAGCTAGTTGTAAATAATTGTAATGAAACGTCGATTATTCCTTGTCACACAAACGAATTATCTATACTAATATTATAAAGCTGAAGACTTTGCTTGTTTAAACGCGCTAATCTCAGGAACTACCGGTCCGCTACGAAAATTTTTTTAGTGTTAGATAGCCTATTTATCGAGGAAGGCTATAGGCTATATATCATCCCAATATTCCCACGGGGGCAAAGCCCTGGGGCACAGCTAGTAAGGAAATAAACTTAGCAAATACTAGTTATAATTCGTCCTATACGAATAAATTTATATTATTTTTAATATTCAAGTCTTTCAAATTGGTAAATGGTGAAGGAGCGTCATACTCGATTGGTCACGTGACCAGCCTGGTGGTAACCCAATACAGAGTCAACGACTGCGATCAAAGACCTATTCATAGTTTTTGTATATGCCATATTCATTTACACTTTTAGAAGTGGTTTAATGAGTACAAATTGAGGATATAAAGTCGTAAAAAATCAGACTTTCCAAAAGACAACCTCTTGTTATGTATTACTAACTGTCCCACGTATAATATCTCCCGTTTCAAATAATCTCTGTACAAAATTTCATCTACGTCGATTCATTGGTTTAGGCGTAAAGAAGAAACATACCAATGGAGCACGCAGTTTATCCAATTTTAAACGATTTCCGCAACCCATGACCTCATCAACCCCAGGTGGTCGCCGGTGCATTGCAGAGTACAAAGCTTGTAATAAGTTAATTGGGATAAGGATAATTTTGAGATAATCCATCTCGAAGAAGATTCTTTCGAATTGGTATTTTTTTTATACAATACTAGCTGAACTGAGCGGTTTCACCCGAGTATATATCCCGGTCCCGTATAACTTTCGGGATAAAAACTAGGGATGAAACGGATAGTGGTTTGGCCGGATACAGGATATCGGATATCCGGCTAGCTACACGGCCGGATAGCCGGATATCCGGTGGCCGGATATTCGGACGCTTATCGCGTTACAACTTGATTTGAATATTCATATACAAATAATAATTTGTGGCAAAAAATAGAACCGACTTCATCACTCTAAAAGTAGAAATTAATCTTTATTTTTGTTTCAATCTATACAAAGTCAGTGCTTGTATCTATTTTCAATTTAACAAAAAAAGAATAAAAGTTATTTTCTACTTTTTAGAGTGAGGAAGTCGGTTCTATGTTTTTGCAAAAAGCTATTATTTTTCCCTTTTTAGTGATCTTGACATTATCTAGTCACAATTCAGTATCAGAGTTAGAGTTTAATAGGTATATGCATCATTAAACCTTCACCACAGAGCTTATCCTGTTGATTTTCGAGGAGTTCCGTGGAATATCTTTCACATGGATTATACTCGTATTGCATATCCGCAACTAAACCCAAATCTCACCCGGCCACGAGGTATTAGCAGCGTATATCGTCTTTCGCAGCGCATATCTCGTAAAATATTTATTTTATCCAAAAAAATATTTAGAAACCTCTATTTTATTTTTAAAGACCTATCCAATGACACCTCATTTAATGATACATTAGCGATTTATTTTTTTTACCCTACGGTTACTGGTATGGTGAGCCACTCTCAATTTTTTTTCAAATCAAATACAGCCTATAAGTTGCACCTGATATTGTTCTATCAGCGTATGAAATTTTATCAAATTCTGCTTAGTACTTTTTACGTGATTAACGAACATACAAACAGACAAACAGAATAAAAATCTATCCATGGTTTTGGTGTCTATAGCACATACACATTGCAATTACTCTTTCTGAAAAGTATTCAATGTAAAGAAATGGTTTGATAACTGTTTTATTATATGTATTTTGCTTTGTGTAAAATAATCAATTACTAATATTATAAATTGGAAAGTAACTCTGTCTGCCGGTCTGTACGCTTTCACGCCTAAACTACAGTACCGATTTTGATGAAATTTGATACAGAAATAGATTAGACAACGAGAAACGATATAGTTTTAGAAAATTTTGTGTTTCCACAGAAAAGAGCGATATAGACGAGTTTAGGGCGTAAAGAATTCAGCGCGAACGGTGTTGCGGGAAACATCTTTTGACATATACATTTATTTATTTTATTATCCTGTATCCGGTCGGATAGTGCACTACTATCCGGTATCCGTCCGGATAGTGAAAATAGGGCCGGATAGGCCGGATACAGGATAGTTACCGGATATCCGTTTCATCTCTAATAAAAACTATCCTAAGTCATTCCTGGAGTTTCAAGGAATCTTTGTACAAAATTTCATGCAAATCGGTCCTGTAGTTCGGAGCCCATTCAAGTTTTTTGTAAATCTTTATGTTCTTTATTGTAATTGTTTTTTTTTTAATTAATACTAACATAGGTATAAGCAACTTTAATAACAAATTATGGATGTGATATCCGAGTTATAATAAATAAATACAAACAAACAAACAAATTGTTCCTCTTTATAATATTAATATACAATACTTTATGCAGGTTTTCTGAAGTAACTTCCAAGGCTCCTGAATTTAAGACGGTTAAGGGTCGTCATACTCGAGTGGTCACGTGACCAACCCGGTGGTAATACAATATGAAGTCAACGACTGGTCTCAGAGACCCATTCATAGTTTTTGTGGGTATGCCGTATTAATTTACTATGTTGGTGAATTAGTTGGTACAAATTGAGGTTACAAATATGTACGATAAAATTAAGAATTATTCAAGGCAATTATAGGCACTATAAATACAAACATCTTATCATCTGTTATAGATGCAATGGCCTATAAAAAAACCAACAGGCATATTACAGTGTACTTTGAATATTATTGACTGATAAGTGAAGTAAAAATTATAAATCGGTAGTACTTTTACGATATATCGTTTTTTGTTGTATTACGTAATATGTTTATTATTTTATGCCTATTTAATTATTTATTATTATATTTATGTGATGTGACTTGGCCATTTAACTAAATATGAAAAATTTTCAGCGAATGAGGATCAGTAAAAAATTACAATGGGATCGAACCCACACTTTTCAGTGCCACAGACCATTACCACATCCACTGCGCCAATCGGATACAAATTATCAAAATTCGTTTAGTAGTGTGACGTGCTTGACACAGACATCCCAACATTAATCCCTTATGAAACGTTTCACAATAAGTTGCTACATGAATAAGATTTAGTTTATGTCATCACAAGCGAGCATCAAGGGTCATTGGGGTCACTTTCTCAGGCCCTTGACACTAGGCAAATAGAAACGCAGAACACTTGATACTCAATCTTACCTCTACTCTCCGGTTGTCTGTAAGAAATCGCTCGTAGCGATAAGACCGCCTACTGTGCTTTTTCTCCTCAATGTATCTTCGTGTATCCTATATATGAAGTACAATTAAGAATTTTTCATTCATTCATTCATTCTTACTCCAGTGATGTTTCCACATTGATAAATAAAAAAAAATAGCCCATATTTATGTCGGATCTAGGGGGATGGGGAGGTGCTCTTGTCCCGGGCAATAGAAGGCAAATTCGTGGTCGAGGAATAGAGAAATACAGAACAAGTATTTGTTTTTTTTAACCGACTTTCAAAAAAAGGAGGAGATTACCAATTCGTCCGTATTTTTTAATTTTGACTAGATGATGTGTTTACCATTAACAGGACACAAAAAAGTGATAAATATTTTATTTGCACTGACAAGCAAATTTTCTTTGTAAAGAATGTACATTACATACGTACAGTTTTTCGCAGGCTTGAGGAATATGTGGGTGACAGTGGGCGGGGGACGACATTTTTTTCACTTTTGCGCCGTATAATAACTAGTGACTCGCTCTGAGCTAGACCTCGCGTTGAAATGTATAATTTAAGACCTTTCATTTGATATCACACTCGGCAATATTCATATGAAAATCGCCTATATTTTTTGTCCAGATTTTCGATACTTTCCGATCGGAATCGCATTTGTGAATAGAGTTCCTATAGTTCCTGAGTTTAGCGTATATAGTAACTTCCAACTTGTTTAATTTATTTTATTAAAATAAGGGGGCCTTCAACATAGCTAATTTATCTAAAATTAATACTAATGCTTAGTTTGGGAGTAATATAACGACAAACATTAATTCAATATTTACGTATGAACGTAGGTCACGGACACTGATGCCACTTCACACTAATGTAATAATTCCAAACTGGTTGTAACACCGTTGTTTATTTGTCAATTACGTATCAATAATCTTCAAAAAGTAGCGAAATATCTGATTCATCTTATTAAACAATAGCTGATCCGCACAGCTTCGCTCCCTTAGCATAATTTTGTATATATACTTTTTAATATATAGCCTCTGTTACTCGTGGATAATGTAACTTTAGAATGGTGAAAGAATTTTTAAGATCGGTTCAGTAGTTTTTTAACTTACTCATTACAGACAAACAAAGATTTCCTCATTATAATATTAGTGTAACAAAACATATCGAACAATATCGGAACTTGAATTAAATGTAATAATAGGCGTCAATTAATATTATAAGTCATTCAATTAAGATGCAGCTTTCTTATACCGAAAGATATTTTTAACGGCTTTAGTTTTTCAACAACAGCAAAAACATAATACAAAAACACAATAAATTCCTCTTTATAATATAAATATACGTCTAACTTTAAAACATACATTTGTTTATAGCATCCATTATAACTATTACAAGTCACGTAATACAGTTAGCGTTAAGAAGCAGTGTTTATTGTCTCATACAGTCATCCCTAGCTCATTACCATCACAACACATATCTGAACAAAGCGAGGCACTGCACGACCGCGAGATTTACATCAAAATACTAACTTTCCCTCCAGTTACAAAAACACATTGATTCTTGTTTGCTAATACTTTAGGTTTTCTTGGTATGAGGCGGTCACACGCGATGTAGTATAATACTAATCAATACCTATAGCGCAGTGTTAGAATTAAAAATCATGGCTTTTGAAAGAGATCTGGGACGCTATCTATGTGACAGTTGCGCAACGACTGTATATATTTTTTTCATTGTGCTTATAACCTTTCTCGTATACCTAGCTAGCTACAATAATCAGAAAAATATTAAATAGCCTAGATAGCCTAAATCATTTAACTTTTTGTTTTATAATATTAACGAGATTTTAAAGAAAGAGTTTCTTTGTAATAAATAGCTTACCTATATAAGTATACAAGATATTTTAGAAATAGTGCTCAATCATTTTACTGGACTCTCAGAACATACAATATATTTTTTCAGAAAAAGAAATCAAACAAATATTACCCGTTTGTAAGTCCACAAGATTTGGAAGCAACAAAACAAGCAACACCTCCAATTCACACCTCGTGGTAGCTGATTTTTAAAAATATTACCAAATCCGAATAGGTTAATTAGATAATTAGATTTACAAACAAATAATCGCATAAAGATGCGATTATTTGCGTTACTAAAGAGTAACGCTCGTGAGCAAACGGCCTTAACTGCGCAAAACCGTGAGAAAATAAAAGTTTACCCGATCTCAAAATGTTTACATTATTTGCACGCGTGATGAAACATGCCTTTAATTGTTTTTTGCAATACACTGAATGTTTTACATATGTGCACATTATTTCTATTATTCCTTTTCTTTGGTAAAGTAGAAATGATTGTTTAAAATACAGGCTTACTGTAAACATACCTTATATCGGAAATACATACATACAGTATTACAGATTGATTTAGAAACAATTAACTCGACATGAAGAATTTGTATAACATCTTAAACTTTCTCCGTTATTATTTTTACGTATTTACGTTTAGCAACTCCTAGTTAACTCCAACATATTTTAGTTAATTTCTACGTTAACTGTGAACCTATTCAGTATTTAACTATTAACCGACATAAAGTAGAGGTTCTTAATTTGACATGTTTTTGTGTTTAATAATCAGAATTTCATAATATTCGATGGTCCTTGGATGCCCCCAAGCAAGTGTATTTAATTCCCTAAGTGTATGCTTGCAAGTCCCTATGTTTTCCAGCAATTGCACAAAAACTAAAAGTTATATCGAGTTAAAATTTCATTAAAATCGATCCAGTAGAATCACTTTCAGATATATCGATAAATTAAAATAATACTAGCCATATCTTTATGTCAGATAAATGGTTTTTCTTTCTCTCTTCTTTCTTTCTATGTACGAAGGTAACTGTATAGTTGTGTAAAGAAATATAAAAGTTTAATTACGATGCGTATACTAAAACAACAAGAACATTTTTATTCTTATAGTTGTACCACAGATAATATAATACTATAGTTTTACTCACTCAGTTTTCTAACTCTATACATTGTTGCAATTAATTATAATTACTACTGTACATAATCTATGCACATACTTATTAGTATATTTATATCACGATCTTATCGAGTGCAAATTTCAACGGAGCTTGCGAAACTATCTATCACGACTGAGACAGATAATATTATGGACATAGACAATACTACAGTGTCTACTACTATCTCTCCTCTAACAAAGGTTGCCTGGAAGAGATCTCTAAAGCCTTTTGTATTAAGTACATTATAACATTTGTTTGTTTTTTATTTTAACTATAACTGCAATTATTTTTTTGCCTTTATACTGAATGATTTCCATCTGTTTTCTTTTAAAAATCAGATACTTAAATAAATAAAAATTACACCATACAAGTATTAGATAGAGATCATTCGATTCAAATGGTAAAATTATTTTCAAATCGGTTCGGAATTTTTAGAGCTTATCCAATGCAAACCAACAACCAAATCTGTCCTCTTCACAATATAAGTTTAGTATAATTTAGCATACGATCTTTACGAAAATTTCAATAGATATTTATAATTACAATAGATAATAGTGTGGGTTCAATCCCCACGAGTAGAAAATTGTTATGTGATTAATATTGTCATTTTCAAGTGTAAGGGTGTTTATCTATCTATAGTATGTAGGTATTTACAAAAAAGTATGTTTTAGTATGTATATCAGTAATCTAGTTATAATACAAGCTTTACTTAGTTTGGGACTAGATGGCGTAGTGTTAAATGTCCATGAATATTTATCTATACGAATATTATAAAGAGGAAACATTTATTTGTTTGTTTGTTTGTTTTGAATAGGACTGAATCTACATGACCGATTTGGATGAAATTTTGTACAGAGAATCTTTAAAACTCCCGGAAAGACATAGGTTAGTTGTTATCCCGAATATCCTACGGGAACGGGAGATAAACGTGATTAAGCTCAGCTAGTTTATTTATATATTTATTTATTATTTCCTGACAAAACTAAGCAGATCTAATTACCCATACAGTAACGACGTCGTTAATATTCCACCTTGAAATACCATCCAATGTCCTCACTTTCAACTTGGCTAAACCGGATCAGGATCTAGAATGCTTGTTCAAAGGTTTTGGGTTCATAACCAGAGATTTTTTATCTAGTTATGATATTTAGTGCAAGCAAAAGGTATGTATCACCCTTAAAAATTGTGAAGAAACCTTTAAAAAATCTTGACGAAAATCAAAATATTATTTATGAAAAGATAATTGAGATTTTTCGGAGGATTTTGGTGAACAAAAATTTGAGTATTGTCTATTCGATCTTGAATAAATTTCATAGGCAAATAGTCTACACAAAAAAATATATCGAGTTTGAAGATAAGTAAAATCGGTGGGGGTATCGAATATAGGGGGAAGGGAGTCAAATAGGCGATGTTCATATGACTATAGTCAAGTATGGTATCAAATGAAAGGCTTTGATTTAGACATTACAACGCGAGGTCTAGCTCAGGGCGAACCACAGTAAAATAATGTGTAACGTAGCATCAATGGCATGTGTGCCAATGGTTCACCATCCCTGCAAGACCAAATAGACATATATAATATATAGTAAAAACGATTAATCATCCTTCATTAATAACTATAAATCGTGATTCACTTTAGTTGATATTACTTTATCAACGACGTAACACTATTATTAAATAGTACAAGTTTAATAACAACCTGTTCTGAATGGAGTATAATAACATTGTATTAATAATACTTTTGTTCTAGGGAAACAAAATAATGACTTATAAGAAAATTTCTTCCATAGAAATAGATTTTTCCTATATAAGTTGGAACACACAGTATTTTCATGAAATTCATTATGGACTCAGAAAAACGTTTGTAGTTATAAAATATGACGTTTCAAAAGGGCTTATAAGAATACAACTTGAAAAACTTGAATTTGATAAATTCGTTTATACTATGTTACATAAGTGATATATATAGCATTTGTAAGTCAGCAAAGGCTACCAGGCTGTGATATTTTTAATATTGTCATATATTGGCTTTATTTTCATAAACAACGATTTAGCTGTGAGATATAAAAACTTGGCATCTAAGAAGTTGACACAAAAAACAACTTTAAACGACCTAGCCTTGCCCTCACAAATACATACAAGACAAAAAGATACAAATTAGCAAAAACAAACAAACAGATTTACTTTCGCATTTATAATATTACTAAGAATCTAGTTAATAGATATTAAAATAATCATGTAGTAGGATGGAAAAAAAGAATATTTTATTGAACTCCCATATTTAAAACCAGATTTATATACTTTAAATAAGACTATGAATTTGGTCACGGATATAATGCAATAATCGATAAAATGCATTTATATTATATTATCAGGATAATCTAATCTGGATTACGTACTTACAATCCAAGTGCACGTAGAATTAACGTGCATACATGTAACCTACATTGTTATTAACCGACTTTCCAGAAAATTACTAATTTGATTACCAGTTCCTATAGAAATAAAACGAGTCGTTTTGCTTATGAACAGTACAATAGCCTACTAGATGTAAGGCTAAAATAATTTTTTGCCATAATATTGAACGAGTCGGTTCTCATACTAAAAAGTAGGAAATAACTTTAATTTTTGTGTAATCTATACAATGAGGGTGCAAAGGCATTGTATATATTTCAACAAAAAAGGTAAAGACACGGTGCAAAATCTAGTAAAATTTAAAATAGGTAAAGACCTTTATATCGACTTTGTATAGATAACAATAAAAACAAAACAAAAGTTATTACCTACTTTTTTTTTTTAAATTTAATCATTTAATCATTTATTTAATCATTTCACATAAAAATTTACAATGTGAGGATGTCGGTTAAATTTTTTGGCAAAAAGTTATTATTTGATTTGAATTTGGCGCCTTTTTTATGTTCTGCCTGTGGATGAGCCACATGAACCCTAGATTCCTCACGAGGACGTAAAAAATTTAACACGTAAATGCATACTTTCCATTTTAAAAGATAGATCGGTGTGTAATCCTATATAGCTGTATAAAATACATTTATTGATAACAGTATCTGATAACAGACGACCTTCCCACACATTCCTGATAATGGTATCTTATCAGGTAATCAGATTGGCGACGTTCAATGAAATTATATTGTATTTCTATAATTAATTGTTAATTATACGTAAATATCTGAAGAAAATGCTGAATCAATTGGGATGTGTTGTTATGAACTAACAGCTGAGCTCCGCGGTTCCACCCGCTTTATCTCCCGTAGGATTTTCGGGATGCAAGTTATCCTATGTCCTTCAACAGGTTTTGAAACAGTCTCTTGTAATCTAGATTTTTCTTTATCTTTACTATTTGCGTGCAAAATATGATTTGTGTAAACTATTCGCCTTTTAAATTTACTTAAGATCGAATAAACGATACTCAAGTTATCGTCAGATAAAGTTTTTCATACTTACATTTTGCCCGTGTGGCGACGGGTTAGAATACATGTGTCGCCACCCCGTTCCTACCCGTGGGTGTCGTAAGAGGCGACTGAGGGTAATTCTGCTGCCCAACATCTGCAGCAA